>MU857696.1:0-112366 GCA_033296725.1 Corynascus novoguineensis | reverse complement strand
TCACCAAGCCGGAAAGGTGAGTTCCGGACAGTTGGATGAGTGGGATCATAGGGAGCGCCCCGGCAGCCTTTAACGCTGCCAGAGCGCCGTACGTGAGCGGGTGCCATGCATGTAAAATAACGAGGAGGGTCCGCTTGCTCTTATAGAGCGGGGCGATCACCCCTGCGGTGTAAGAAGCAAAATAATAACAGTTATATAATAATAAAAAACCGTAATCTCGACCTTCAGTTGACGGTTTTTCCCTGGCCAATCTTAGACTCGCTACCTTGTTACGCGAGGGGTTCGTTTATCTCGATATATTTCAGACTTGGAAGGACAGCCGCTCAATTTCCCCATGCTGCTCATGTAAACCTTAGTTCCACCACCAACTGATACATACGACCATATCCACCAGAAAGCACGGGATCCCGTCCGCTCTCCTCTGTTAAACTGGTGAGAGGTCGAGTAGTAGTTGGGTCGGTGACGACCAGCGAATTCCGACTGTTGTATGTTTTTTTATTTCTTTTGCTTTTTCTCTTGAGCATTGGAGTTACCACTTTGTTTGATGTCAAATGTCGAGCGTCTCGTCATCCATCCTGTTGTGTCGACTTTAGCCCGTGTGTGAGACTGCGAAGTCTGCCGAGCTCTCGCTCGTACTTAATTATTACACGATGGCATGTCAAGTAGGGCACATGGGCTAAAACGTGACTCTGGCACGGCAAAACACTTGATTCATATCGATCTCTCTGTGAGCTACTACACAATCCAGAGCCCAACACTGCGGGAGGCAGCTGTCAAGAGATGCATCCGCGTGCAAGAGTCACAGAAGACCGACCCCATCCTCAACCTGTTCCCGAAGCGTATTTGTCCCACACCACGGGACGAACGCTGAGAGAATGGCCCAGCTCTCTGTGAACGCACCATCAGCAAACACATCCCCTACCACCGCCCCAGGTCCCGACAGCTCCGGTCACCGGTGGGTTAGCTAGAAGCTCCAGTAGGTAGTCGATCTGAAGAAAGAAAACGAACTCCAACTCCTCCATGAAATGTCCCACAAAAAGCCCAGCAAGACGAACACAACCCACGCATCCTCAAGGTATCGGATCCCACCGCAATGAAAAAACCCCCATTTTATAAGAGCAAGCAATCACGATGATAATGATGGGGAATAACTGAACCAAGCAAACACCACCGCCATGAAAACCCATCACAGAACCGAATCGCCGGTTAGGCACATGCAACTGTCAGCAAGAGCGCCTTGTGCCGCACAAAGGAGGCGAGGGCGCCTCTGGGTATTGTAAAGCCCTCGAGCCAACCCTGTTGGCCATGACAGCTTCGCTGGTGTGTAGAAACAGACAAGGAAAAGAGAAAAGAAAAAGAAAAGGAAAAAAGGAAAGGAAGAAAGAATATAGCCGGCCTCATAAAAAGTCGTAACGGAAAATGAGGGTATGAAGAAACAAAAACAGGAAAGGAGAATGGGGGTTGCTTGGGTGCAATGTCCATGTCCGAAATGCGAGCCCAACTGAAGCCCGGTAAAATGAACCAGGCCCAGCTCATGAAAGAGAAACCCACAATGCGATCCCCCTTGCCGATAGCTTGTAAAGCGCCAGTGCTGTATCAGCCCTCCCTTCCCAAGTCTTTTGCTGGTATATCCCGGATGTGTGTGCTGCCTGTGCTTGGTCCTTTGTAATGATGTTTCCCCGCGATGTTGTAGTGTTTTTTTTTTCTTTTTCTTTGTTTTTCTCCGCTGATGCGCTTAAGTGTGGGTCACGTCAACCACCGTCAAAATCCGGGAGGAGGCCGTCATCGTTCGAGTTCGTGTACGTTGGTCAGAAGCCATGCCACCGTGCGTGAGCTAATCGGCTGTGCCAAGAAACAGATATCCTCCCCCCGAACACTCTGCCGTTGATGCCAAAACGTCAACAGAACCCTTTCGATCTCCCAAGGGTTCCGTATTGCTGGTCGATGCTCGCCTCCGATACGATGATAGTGATGTCAAACCGACGCGACGCCGTAGGCCATATAATGTACCCCTCTTTTCGCCTTCCCGCCTGACCTTGCGCCCTGCTTGCCATGATTGTGTATGTGCAAAACCGAGGTGAGATGAATAGCCGTGTGACCATGACCCAATGAAGGGCTCGGAAGCCAGAGCACTCTCTCTCCCAAATGCCCGAGGGGAATCAAAACAAAGTAGACTCTAAGATTCTGATGCCCGCCGCGAAACCCTGTCAGAAGGCCGACAAATGCAACCAAAAGACCCAGAAAACATCGTAAACTTGGGAATCATTACGTCTGAAAAAAAAAAACAAAGGATAGTGAAGAGGGAAAAAGATAAACCCCCGGTTCGAACCGTTTAGACCGATGAACCGGAGTATGGGGTAGCGTCGCGCCAAATGTGAGAAGTATATAACGCCCAGCACCCTGGTGTCGAATCTTGGTGAGATGATGGCAACACCCATAAATGACAGATGAGCTAAGGTTAAAGGTGAACGGTCATAATAAGTGGGAACCGGAGGATAGAAAAGTCGGCTACCACATCACCGCTGAAACCTTCATGGCCGATTGATTCATCGACCCATCATATAAGGCGGGAATGCCGATGTGTTGCCTGCCATGACGGGGCCGTTTCCGTTGTACACACCGCCCCACGGGTTTCCAGGCGTGTTTGAAACGTTGGGAGGAGCGTACAGGTTTGTGGTACCAGTGGCGAGGCCGGCCGACGCTGTGTATCCACCGCGGTTCGAAGCGAGACCAGGGGGTGCACTCAGTCCGGGTGGAGGGCCGCTAGCTGTAGTGAATACGCCGCTAGACCCGGAGTGCATTCCATTCATGCCACCGCCCATGGCGCCCGTGCCGTTCTGGCCCTGGTTCTGGCCGGACCGAACGCCAAGAGGGTTTTTGGAGAAGCTCAGGCGAATCCCCCCCTTGACGCTGTTGTGGAGGGGCTGCCCGTAAAGCTCGTGCAAGGCTTTAGTCGCAAAAGTGACGTCTTCGAACTCGACAAAGCACATGGGGCCGTTCTGCTTGGTTCTGAAGCAGAGCCGCTTGTATCCTCGCTGCCTCGAGAACATGGCCTTGAGTTCCTCCTCGGAGGTGTCAATGGGCAAGTTGCCGACATAGAGCGTATTGCATGGCGGATTTTGGTCAGCCGGGTTAGCTGGAGGGAAGTTGTTCATCCGGTGCGGTATGTGAGCATTGTATCCTGTTGCAGGACCGGCCATTCCGGTCGGAGACATTGTGTTTGGCAATCCACCGGAAAGCGACCCCATGCCAGCATGGCCGTAATATGCCATCGGATTGTGTGCAGCGGCAGGGTTCGAGGTGGTATTCAGTGACAGGTTAGCCATGCGGGATATTGGCGGCGGAGGCGCAGTCTGTCGACGCTGCAGGCCATTCTCGGCAAACCCGACCGGGTCCTTAAGTAGCTCCTTGGTCTCGTCGTCTTCGGCGGAGTCGATCAGCGATTTGCTCGTCGTTTGGGCGCCATTGGCGAGGTGATTCCCGATTGGAGATTGTGGCCCAAAGATGTTATGGTAGGGTACACTGGGTTCGTGGCCAGTCAAGTCTCCATACATGTTGTTTAAGGGAGGCGAGATCTTGTCCAGCGACTGGAAAGTTCCGTTGAATCGGGATGTCTGTCTCGACGACGGAGCCGAAGGGGTTGCAGAGCCGTTTGAGTTGGGCGCGCCCGCGGACATGATGGTGTCGCTGGGAAATCGCTTGCCCAGAGTCGTGGGGCTTGAGCTCCCCAGAATTTCGACAACCATCTCAGCATCGTTTGAGATGTTGGACTTGCCGTCGAGCATGTTCTTAGCCTCCTGCGCGCCAGCCGGGCTCTTGAACTTGAGTATGGCGGACCGGAAACCAGCATCGGCCGATTGTTCAACAGGTAAGACCTCAACATTGACCAGGTCCTTGGAGAAAACCATCATCAGGCGCAGCGACTCTTCCGATGTGTTGAGGGGTAGGTTTCGAATCAGCGCCGAGGAAAGCGTCGGGGGCGTCACGGATATCGGGGCGCCCAGAGACTTTTTGGTGTCGCGATCGAATGAATTGGCGTTTGGAAGTGACGGCGGATAGCCTGATTGAGAGGTTGCAGGCGGGCGATAGGCCTGCGCGGGTGGGAGGTAGGCTGGGACGGCCATCGTCGTCTTTGTCGCGGCGGTGGTCGCGGGGAAGGGACTTGCACGATTTGATGCCAGGGCTGCGAATGAGCCGTTAACTGGCGCACCAGGAGTTGAACTCGGCGGGTTGTGATCCCCGTTCATGCCTCGCAATGCATGCAGCGCCGCGCAGCGAAGGAAAACGGTTTGGAGCGTTGGATGCGACGATCGCGCTGATCGAGAGAGGTGTAAGAGAACGAGTGGAAACGCGCAGCGGTGCGCGACGGCGAGTGGAGAAATGGCTGTCAGGAACCGCGAGGGAAATGAGAGCGCGGTCGTGGTTTATTGGAGTCGGTGTTCTTTGGTTGGAACGCGGCAGCGGAACCCAAGCCGAGTAAGAAACAAAAAAAAAATGACGACGTTGAGGGGCGGGCGCAATAAGACAGCGGGTGGAGGAGCTGGGTGCAGGTACAGATTAGAGCTGCGCAAGGAGAACGATGACTGGAAGGGAAAAAAAGTTGGGGGTTGGAGAAAGGTTTGGTGTGGGATGATGAGGGGAGCTTTTGCGCAGCGTGCAGGAAGGCCGCGCGGGACTGGGATTTGACGGGCGAGAACTGCTTGGGACGTTCCAGTCAATGGGATGCTTTCCGGGGCACCTCATCGAGTCTGAGTGGTTACGAGCCTTACCCGTACACAGACAGTCCAGTACCGTACTGGTTGGCGCTAAATGGGAAGAAAGGAGCCCGAGACAGTGCCAATCCGGCAATACCAGACATGGCACACACGGCCAGAGCCTGCTCCGGCTGGGGTCATAGCTGGCATGCCAGTGATATACTACCTGAATCGCGGAGGGGCACAAGCACTGCGCGAGAAAGCGGACAAGATTGTCCAGAAAGCCGTGCTTTTATTATTCGTGTATGTAGAATACGTTTGCGATACCGAACTGGAAAGCTTACCACGCGCAGACGGTTGCGATGTGCACTGTGTACGCGTACGGTAGGGAAAATGGTCAGAGTGACGGAAGACGGTAAAAGTCAACCTCCAATCTGGCCAATGAGAATTGTTCTGGCACATGTCCTTTCGAAGCAGATTGTGGTGGCCTCTTGGAATCGCGATGGGGGGGCAATGGCGGAATCGGGAACCAGAAGGACTCTACCTTGTCGGGTGTATGACCTCATGTGAGCTCGCAAAGGGGGCTGAGATACTACCGAAGAGAGAATCGACGGCGTACACGAAGTTTAGGGTGTTTAATCGGGATCACCTTGTCTCTGGTAACGGCAAGAAAACGAGCCTTCAGGAACTCACGACGGTTTTTTTTTTTTTTTTTTTTGTCTCAGACCAAATCAGGGCGCTGTGAGATCCGGCCAAACCTTTCTGGAGATGGGTAAGTGGGCTTTGCCAGCACGCTAGGCTCAAACTGATGCGCGTCGCCCAGAAATGGCGAGGTCTGGAAGAGCGGGGCAGCCCCACAATGTTCATCACATATGTGCCCTGGCGGCGGTCATGGTGTACAAAGCTCAAGGTGTCTTGTTGGATACTTCTGCCATGAGTGTACACCTAGCTTGGTAAGTTGTACACGCTGAGAGCGGCGCTGATTATAGGAGCACGCGTCGTGGATACCTTTTCGCAAAACTTATTCAGTCTGTATATACTCCGAGTCACGGACTGTTGCCTAGTCGCAGATGACAAACGTAGTGTAATGTAGGGTAGGTTCGGGGTTAATGCAGCCAAATGAGGAGCAGCTTCACCGGTTCGCCGGGCGCAACCCTGAAAGGATGAATCCAACTCAACCTCGAACTAAGTGTACCCGACCCTGTGATGAGAAACGCAGCTCACCCGGGCACTAACAAGCAATGCAACCCTGTGGTTGGATTACCACCCAACGGGCCCCCCGTCATTGTTTCGGGTCAATGTGGATTGTGCTTCGAAGCCCTGCAGGAAACTTTTGGTCAACCGCGCTCCGCCACGGCTGGTCACTTTATGAGCAGTCTCCCCAGCCCAGGGCTGCCCAGGACGTTGAAAGCCTGCGTCACTGCGCCACATTCCGCCCCTTCTTGCTTGAAGAGAAAATGAACGCGCCCGCGGAAGGCATACGTTTCGGGCCGGGAGAGAGATCTTCCCGTCGATATCCATGGCATCGCGTGATCTGAAGAGTCGCGGCCGAGGATTCTCTCCAACAGACGTGACCGGTGAGGGGCCAAGATGAGCGCCCACCAACCGCAACACCATTATGGACGCAACAGCGCGTAGGAGGGAAAAGTAGTGTACACTTCTCCATACACCGGCTGCATCCGGCTCTGAAAATTTGGTGCCCCGAGAGCAATAGCCATTGGCTTTAGCACAAGGTCGCAGGAGCACTTGCCGAGTGCATACTCAAAAACCTTTAGGTACCGAGGCTCTCGAACGACAGCTGAATGATGGCATTCCCAAGACACCATGACGGGGCACCTGTGTCAAAACCCTGCGCATAGACACCAACTTTGCTAGCACGCGAAGATAAGAAGCAATTCCGCCAGCTCAGAACGCCCACCGAAACAAAGTCGCTCTCATTCTCAAAAAAAAAGCAATCGTCACAGAAAAGCCGTGGTTAGAAGATGGCAGCAGCACCGATGCTTTCTGCAGCCAGCAATGCAGGAACTCAAAGGGAACCTCGGGTGTGTGGTACTGTGCTCTGTATCCGTAAAATACGATCAGCCACGAATGGTCAGATTCCGCTGTTTGATAACGTGACAGCAGGCAATACCAGCCCTGACCCACACAGTAAGGATTGCATCTCCGCGAAAGAGGTTTTTCGAGAGATTAGCGATCTTAGATACTTCTTTCAAACAAAGCCGCCTCGTCTCAATCAAGACTCTGCATGTCGTTGCAGAACGCAGCCGCAACGGAACTAGTCTACAAGTAGGCGAGTTCTCTCAGCACGAGCTCACACGTGGACCATATAGGTGTGTTACAGACATTTTCCCTCCGCTGGCTCAAATTCATTACTTTACGGTTTCAGACGGTTATCGACGCAGCGACTCGCTTGCTTCCCACTCACTGATAAAACAGCGCCAACTGGAGCGGCTGGAGCAGGGCAAGGTGAGATGGATGGGTGGTCCGGCAGTTTATCCACGGCTCCATCCAGGCTGGTGTCGGCAAACTCTCTTGGCATTCGGAATGCCGTTGAGGCGCAGACCTGGGTGCATCACAAAAGTGCGCGGCAGAATCCTCGAGTCGAGAGCGGCTCGGTCCGGATGTAGCCAATTTTTTTGGGGCTCAAACGCTGGACGATTCCATGGAAGCAGTCAGGACTGACCTGCTCGGCCTTCAGACCATAAGTCTTGGGGGTTTCTGGTCTGTGACACCATCCAGATGGCCGATTGTTAAAGCACCGGCCCAGGCAGCAGTTCGCCTCATCTGGGTACCTGGGAGTTGGAGGGGTTGGACGATTCAGGCAGCGACTGGACCGGCTTTGTCTGAAGCAATACTCGATTTTGACAGTGGCTCTGTACCAAGTATTTACCAATGAGACCACTCCAGCAGCATCCGCAATCGAGGAGTCGCTGTCCCGCAGTCGCATCAACTTGGTCTCAAATTCGATTCACTTATTCACCGAAAATGGCCGTCAGGACGGCGAGCAGGAGGGAGCACCGCAAGGACGGGCGCTCGCGCGTACTATCTGCTGTCCGACCTATCAATGACTGACCCGACTCCGGATTATGATTGCCTTGGAACATCGCAGTTCGCAGCAGCTTGCTCGCGAAGGGCTGGCCAGCCGACAAGCCGTGACACACCAATCGGCCATCGGCCCAAGGAGGCGTTTGTTCCCGGGCAGAGATCGAAGCCTCGTCATCATCGCGAGTGCGGAGGCCAGGCCTCATCGCGTGGGGAAGGTGTGCTGGGGGCCAACTGCAGCAGCTCCCGTCTCACCCTCTCGCCCACCACCCAGACCGGCTGAAAGCCCAGGCCCAGCCAACGAGAACGATTGCAGCCGCTGGGCGGATTTTAGCGTCACCTCCACTTCGGCCCTCGCCCTTCTTGGACTCGTAACGCGCAGCTCCTGTTGGACCCGGCAATTGCCAAGGTGCATAACCGTTCGGTACACCAACTGGAGCACCCCTGAAGCGAAGGCAGGAGCAATACCACACTCAACTTGGCCGAATCAGTAAGACATGGCCAAAGCCTGGGGTGACCGAGATGTAATGTATTGTACCTTTTTTTTTTTCCTTTTTCCTCGATATTTTCCAACATCCATGCCTCGACACGCTTGCATGCATGTTTCTCGCACCCAATCCGGATGTCGCAGATCTCTCCTGATCTTCGTCCCAGAGGGGTTCGTCCGGTTTCCTTCTTTCTTGTCCTCCGTCTCGAGTTCCAATCTGGATTGCCGGGTACTGTTTCCCCGGCCCCTGAAATGACATTTTATAGGATCAATCAAGCCACGCCTGACAAGGAGTTCCTTGACGAAACCAGAAGCGAGTCTCAAGATCGCAACACGGAGCCCATAGTATTCTGAAGGAACTCTTTCGAAATCAGCGACCGTGGGAGTGATAGTGCCCAGATTTCGAAGCTACCGATTACCAAGTAACCATACTTAACGGAGCACATCCAGTTGGGGCTTACTTGTAGCACGCCAGATCTCAGGTCAAACGCGATCCATCCTTGCCTCCCAATTTTCGCGCCGGAAAAGATCGGGCGAACGAGGTGTGAGCGCGGACCCCAGTCACGAGCGGGGCTGCTGGGGTCCAGCGCTTGGACTTTTCAGGAACCCTGCGAGACAAGCTTCTGCAGATCTTTGACCTGGGCTCAGCTCTTGGATCAAACCTTGACATCCTGGCAAAAACGCATCAGTGCGAACACTGTGTAGACGAAACGCGGAGCATCCCTGCCAAAAGTGTCCGTGTCAGTTATTAAGTTCTAGTCCTCCGAGAACGGTAATAAACCGTTTGATCAATCAGAGGCCATAGCAGCCCTGTGTCGAAAAGCGAAGTGTGGGAGCAGTTGGTTGTCGAATTCCAGCAAGATCAGCTCATTCATTCGATCGTTTATCTTCCTCTTTCTGGGGCAGGGGATGGGCATTTCGTCCGATCCAAACCGACAGCGATCCTGACGTCAAAGCATCTGCTTCACCAGATCGCAAGAATGGCCATAGCCTGCGCGTGTGGCAAGTCACATGGCCGCCACGGTCTTTTCACGCTCGTATTGTACCTACGCTTGGACAACCATAACTTACTCGTAAGTATGGGGGCTCGAGCCAGAGCTTTACATATGCAATGTTTTGGTTGCGCATGAAGTGGTTATGACGTCTCGGTTTTTGACATAGCCAACGCCGGGTTGGTACTGTCAAGTACAATTGAAACAATTTACAATAGTAAAGTGGCAGATCAGGAAAGAAACAGAAGAGGGAAGACAAGAAAAAAATCGAGAGAGCACTCGAGTGACAAGCTGGGCGCAACGGTGACGGGACGGGATGGTTGTAGCCACCTTCGATTGGGTTTCCACTTCAGAAAGAACTAAAAATCAATCGATACCGACGAGACAATAGGACCGGCTCTTGTCTTTTCCAACCTCCAAAGTATAGGCACTTGTGTTGATGATAACCTCAATCAGCTTGTGGAATATCGCCGATTGTCCTAAGCTCGCGTCTTCCTTGTAACAAGGGGCAATAAAAGAAATACATCCCCAGCGACACCGACTTTAAGACCAAATCTATAAGGCGCCGAGATTTATATCACCTTGGGCCCAGCCCATAGTCATGGCCGTCCACAAGTCATTACTCAGAGAAGGACCGCCAGCATTCATCTCAGCCGTATCCGCGCCCTGGGCTTGCACCACACCAAACCCGCTGCCGGTCAGGTTGTTGTTGAACGTCTCATCCCAGTATGGGTAGTACGGCTCCAGACTGCCGTCCATCATAGGACATCCGCCAAAGATGGAACCATTGCCCCGCTCCTTTCCTTCTTCCCCGGAAGGCATTGGGTGCGGCGCTGCTGCGGCCAGCATCGCCTCCACTTCGTGTTGAAGTTGCTGGTGCTGTTGAAGTTTCGCCTCCACTCTCGCCACCCTCTTCCAATATTTGGTCTTGACCATCTCCAGCACGATCTTGCTGGCGCTAAGAACGTCCATGCTCCTCATCGTCTGACCACCGTCGCCACCAGCAGCAGCAGCAGCAGGGAGAGGGAAGGAGCCCGGGGCAGCCGCCCCTGACGCCGTCGGCATAAACCCACTGCCGACCTCGCTCGGATCCCCACCCATCCGACACAGCCGGTCCAGATACTCGCCGAACCGGACGGCCTCGCGCGCGGCGCGATCGTCCCACTCCGGGCACACGGCCAGCGGGAGCGTCATGCGGAAGCCGAGGATTACGGAGAGGATGAAGCGACTCCATTCAACGCCGATGAAGGAGTTGAGCTGGTCGGGGCGGAGTGCCAGAAAGAACTCGTACAGTGCGTGAAGCGCTGGGATGACGGCCATGAGCCGCTGCGGGTCAGCGCGGAAGAAGGAGGAGTCGGATGCTGCTGCTGCTGTCGCCGTCGTTCTGCGTAGTTTGACCGAGGGGAGAGTGAGCAGCGGGGCGCCGGACAGGAAGATACGCGTGAAGAGGATTGCGAGCCGGATGGATGGGACAGCTGCGACGGCCGGGTCAATCCCGGCCTCTTCCCACTCAGCCAACTGTGTCTCCATGCCCCGGAGCATCAGACCGATATGGTACTCGCTCTGGGATTGGCCCCGTTGCGTTCGCCGAAGGTCGTTCGTTTCCTCAACCGGACGCTGCAGGCGCACTTGCCACGCGAGCACATGATCGCCCTGAAGCGGGCTGTGACGCTGGAGGAGATCGCAGCAGCGCGCTGTGTAGTTGGTGTAAGTGAGCGACGGGCTGCGGCCCCAGGCCGTGGCGGTGCTGTGAGGCGGGTTAGTGGGGGGACGGCGTGGCGGGGAAGAGTCCTTTGGGGAGGGAAGGGCTAAGGCGTACGCTGATGCCAAGTAGTAGCTTGCTAGATACAGCCTGATCTGGTCGATTCGTTCCCGGGTAGGCGGCAGATCCATCGAGTCAGTACCGGGATCTTGGTCTAGTTCCAAGTCACTGATTATGTCGACAACCATTCGGAGGTACTGAATGGAGTGCTTGTTCTTGGGCCGGAGGTGAGAGGGGTACCTAGACAATCAGCAACAAACGACATCGAAGCCTGGGAACTCCACCAAAGCAGAACCGCGACTCACCAGGCGATGTAGATAACCAACCCCTGAAGCAACTCCAGCGTCCTCTCGCCGCCCGCCACGAACTTCAACCCGAGGACCTTCCTGAACTCCTCGTCATACAGGCTGTGCCCCTGCAGAGTGCGGCTGCCGCTCGCGGCCGCCAGGAGGGCCAGCAGCACAAAGGGCCGCTCCCGGGCCATGGTCGCCACCGTCTCGTCCTCGCCGACGGCGACGCAGTGGAAGTGGCCGATCATGACGTCGCGGAACCTGTCGAGCAGCTTGCCCGCCGAGTCGAGGTTGAACTGCGGCTGCAGCCTGAGGCTCGCCAGCGTCCTCGATTTGGCCGTGGCCCCTCCCCGGGCCTCGCTGATGCCGCCGCTGCCGCCGCTGCCTTGGACAGCCTGACTCTGGTCTGCGGCGGCGGCAGTAGTAGTGGTGACGACAGAGACACTGCTCGGCGGAGTGGACAGTGCGGACGCGCCCACGGGCAGGGACGAGGCGTGCGAGAGCACCGAGCCCACGCCTGACACTGACGCCTGGTCTTGATCGTCCTGGTCGTCCTGGTCGTACTCCCCTCCTTGGATCTCCATCTCCATCTCCATCCCCATCTCCTCGTCCTCATCCCCGGAGGAGAGGTGGGGAGTGAGCAGATCAATGGCCTGCTCGTGGGTCAGGCGCAGGGCCTCGAGGGAGTCGATGATGTCATCGTCGGCGGGCATGGGAATGTCGATGGTGAAGGTCTTGGACGGGCCCGGGGGAGGAGGGTACGTGGGACGGGAATCTGCTACTGCTGCTGCTGCTGCTGCTGCTGTGGTGGTGGTTGAATGGGTGCCCTTAATGGAGGCGGAGGAGGCGCCGGGTGTTGTTGTGTCTAGATTGTTATGGTTGAGCCGTTTCTTTAACTGTCTCGGCCGGCGCGTCCGGGGGCCTGTCTTGAAGATGCACTCTCGCTTGGACTCAGAGCATCTACATCGTTGTGCAAGGCCAGATCAGCCTGAGAAGTCGACTCGCCGAAGGAAGGGGGAGCGGGCCATTTTAACGAGACGAACTAGAACACAGACTTGTTTTCCGTGCTCTGAGCGGGAGTGGTATAATTCACGACACCCAGCGTACCCATTAGGAGGGGTCTATGTTGGCTCGGCTGCCTACCTCTTGCATATCCCTAACTGGGCCCCGGGCTGGCACTTGACCTTGGCGGCCCTACAAGCCTCGCAGGCGTTGGCGATACGTGGAGCCCGTGGGGCGGGGGCCGGCTGTGGTCGGGCTTCTATGCTATCCATGTCTGGAACTTGTTCTCGATCCCTGGAGGAACAAGCCAACACGAGACACAATTATTTAGGCGAGAGGTGAAATGATGGAATTAGGACTTGTGTGTCTGATGATGTCGCCGATGGGGTGCGGG
The DNA here is from genome assembly GCA_033296725.1 of Corynascus novoguineensis. Taxonomy (NCBI): domain Eukaryota; kingdom Fungi; phylum Ascomycota; class Sordariomycetes; order Sordariales; family Chaetomiaceae; genus Corynascus; species Corynascus novoguineensis. The sequence goes on along the minus strand of MU857696.1, from coordinate 99,703 downwards.
CGGACTGGTCAGAGACTTGTGGCGAGCTAAAGTTGCGCCGCTCCAGACTCAATTGACCTCGAGCTAACGTAACTTGCCTGTCAACCTTTCGTCTCCCGACATGTCTCGGCGGTTGAGTTCGGCAGACCGGGGTTGCCTGACCATGGAGGGTGGTGTTGGACAGGTCCGGAGGGCGGGCGAGTGGAGAAGACGACGTCTTAGCCTCCGAACGATCACGGAAGTTAAGTCGGACGTCGGGTGCCAAGACAAGTAAGTATCTTGACCTGGAATCTCCCGCCCACAGCCCGCTGCGGCCCGTGAGCCGATCCGCCACCAAGCTCCCCTGCCGCTTTGTACACTGACACCTTTTGATAGTTCGCAGAGATCAGTCTAACTTCTGCTCATACGAATGGCCAGTACACAGGCTTCATGTGCAGTCTAATGAACATATTCTCCATTTGCCTTCAGACACAGAATCGAACTCACCCCTTTGCCCCCGTGGCGATCTTGAAGAGTACCAGTTTGCCGTCTCGAATGAGATTTCGGACAATTGCACTTCCCCAGTTCATGGGCGTGACCTCCTCGCCGAGTGCTGGAACGGTTAGCCCGCGGCGAAGGATACCTCGCACCGTCGGCATTCGTGGATCGTCCCATCCCGTCACGAGTCCGGTATCGACCACTTTGGTCAGCTTTCTCTTTGAAAAAAATGTCCGAATAAAGTTGATGCGGGCAAAGTCCCACAGTTGCACCGGCCGGAGCTTCAGGGCCTCGAGGAACTACTGATATTGCGCACTTCGATTAGCGTACTCAGTTGCGCGAAGCGCATGGGTACTGCCTTCGATGCTATCCACCACTGGGCAGGCGAAGTCGTAGGTGGGATAGATATTCCACGCCCAACACGTGCGATGGCCAGGAATCGTTTCGGGATCCGTGCCTCCCTCCTTAGAGGGGGGTTTCGGGAATCGGTATATAACCGGGTCCCTCATCGCACCGTTGAGCGAGTCGAATGCGATCCTGGCCCTGATGCAGTGTTTCTTGCCAAAATCGGTTCCCTGCTTCATCTCCTCGAATATGGCCAGGGTTTCCTCCGCCGGTCGGTCCCTTCGCTTGCTGGGCAGGCGATTGCGTCGATCTTGGGCCTGGATTTCAGGATCCGTGTCGTCGGCGTAGGCGTTTCCCTCTGCTATCATACGCCGACATATCTCGTACAACTGCTGGAAGTAATCACTTGTGTAGGTTACGCGGTCTAGCCTAATGCCAGGCAGATGTAGGTCTTGAATGATGGACTCTTCGAACTCCTGCTTCTTCTTGACCGGGTTGGTGTCATCAAACCGAACAATGAGTTTGCCATCGAATGCCTCGTGGGCAAATCGTCGTCTAGAAAAGCGGCTTTGCCATGGCCGATATACAGGTATTCCCTGTGTTCAGTTAGCCAACCGCAAGGCTTCTGGTCTTGCGACTTTGTGGGGAGTCTCACGAGGGCTCCGGCGGGAACCGCGTTACCACACCGTTCCCCGTGTTCTTCAAACCGATATTGTAATTACCCCCGGCTCTGCTTGCTGCAGCGCGCTTTTCTTTATCCATGTTCTGCGCTGCCTTGATCTCGCCTTGAATCTCGGGATGACTGGCTTCGACAAAGGAGAACCAACGAGACACATTGATCAAAGCGCCCTTGCGGACGATGCCTTTTGCAATCTTGCTTGTTCGCACCGCCGTCCAAATGGTCTTGTCAGTCGAGCTCAACTGGTAGCCGTCGAGATAAGTGCGCAGGGTCAAATACTGCTCGAGTTCAAGCAGAACAGTTTCGACAGCCTCGAAATCAGGGGCCAATAAACCGGGCTACCGATCCAGAATCTTGCTGGAGTAAGCCATCCCTGTTGTGTCAAGCTGAGGTTGAAGGTTAAGATCAGCAAGAGGTCAACTGAGGAAATTTGAGTGAGATGGCTGGGCGGGATGCGTTGTTGGTCGTGTTATGTGATCAGTACCCCCGGCTCTAAAAAGTTGAGTCACTAGATTGTTGCCCTGAGGCAGTATGCTCTCAAAACGGAAATGAAAACAACCGATTGTCACTTCCATTGCCATCATTTTAATGCTAATTTGGTTTGTTTGAGCTTCTTGTCCGCCGCCATTACCGCCAAGAACCACTGACAACTGGTGTGAAGCAGAGCAATATAAAACTTAATACAAAGTGAATGGAACGCAAGAAAACCGCATGCCGTCCTTTTTCTTTTCTTTTTGAATGCACCGCACCATCTAAACCACGCCTGAACACCTCACGATAAACCCAATCCCTTTAAGAACGCTCTTCAGCAAACTTTACAACCTCGCAAAGCGCTCTGAGCAAGACGGGTTCAACTGGCTCAACGCCCTCCGCAATCTCCCCCCAGTCAGTTCCAAACAGCACACTGCTACCTTCATCTGCAATCGCCCTCTCTTTCTCCCCAGTACCAGCAGCACGCATCGTAGCAACCAACAGATTCACGCACCTCCCTAGTCCGACCAACAACTCTCCCATTGCCGCTGAGCCGGCCCCGCCCCCGCTCACGTCATGCTGAAAATAGTTGGCCGTGATGTTCGCGCCAGCCCCATGGGTTGTCTTGCAACGCAACCCATCACTGTCGCCCCTGCCAAAAGTAGCGTTCCTAGGATTAATACTACCGCCATAACCATTCGCACTTCGCGGAACGGGCTCGTAACCGCCGCCGCCACCACCATCACCACCACCGCGAGCAGCGTCAGCGCCAGCAGGTGACGCGACAATTTCGGCAAGCGAGCAACTACCCCGCCTACCGTCGCGACGGCGCGTTAACACGCGCCGCCCGGATGAAGGCAGCTGCCGTTGCTGTTGCTGCTGCTGCTGCTGCTGTTGCTGATGGTGATGACGAGAGTACGCGGCAGCGGCAGCTGACACGGGGTCGTCCATGCCCAGCAGGCTCGCGGCTTTGTGCGGGATTCTGAGGCCCTTCCTGTCCGTACCAGCACGGGGGTCTTCTCCTGTTGCCGATTGGGAGAGGGGTCGGTGCTGTTGGTGGTGCTCCGTGTGGCTTGCTGAGGGCCGGCGTAGCCCTCTTGTCTCTGTTCCTGTCTCTATTCCCGTACCTGGCCTGGAGGAAGAAGGGGCAGTAGTGGGGAAGAAAACGGGCGACGGGGTAGTTTGCGGGACGAGGGAGGCAACGTAGTTGTATGCGAGCAGGTGCGCGTAGAGAGCGTCGCAGAGGTGGTTCGATGCGGACGGGAAAATGTTCTTGATGGGCGCCCAGGCTGGAGCTGGTGCTGCCGTGGCTGCGAGACTGAGACTGGACATGGCAAACGGCGGAAACTGGCTACCTCGAGTGAGGGAGTAGCTGTGTTGTTGTGATTGTTGCTGGTGCTGGAGATGGGGTTGCTTGTTGCTGCGCTGCGAGTGGCCTAGCCAACTCATGTTCCACCGTTTTGGGGATTTCGAGCTTTGGGAGGTTGACGGGCGAACTGAAGCTGTGTCGACGCCTCTAAACGTGCGGTTCATGCCCACTTGATGCTTGAACTTCTTGGAGTAGGCTCGGATGGTCTCAATCGAAAGACTGGACGTGAGGAGCATCGTTTCCGGGAAACAGGTTATCGACACCCGCAGAGACTCCAGGATCTCTGGTGGAAGCGGAATGCCGGGAGAAAAAGGTGCGCTTGGCGCATACGGCTTGGCCTTTTGGGACGAGACGAGTGATTCGGTACTAGTGTCCGCCCAGCGACGGAGGTTGACAAGGGACGGTTTTTTAGCCTCCGCGAGCACTTGGGTATATGCTTCGCCTCCGCGCTTTTCTTCGAAGCCGGACACCCCGCTCCCGCCAATAACCATGACAGATGGTGATTGAGCATGACAATGATGCAGAGCCTGGTATCGGTTGGCAAAGGCGATGGGCGGGGGTGCAGATCCATCAATATCGGTTTGACCATTAGCCGGCTCGATCAGAGGCACACCTGCTTGCGGCTCTTGAAGATACCCGTTGTTTTGGGACCCTCTTTGCCGCATCGTCGTTCTGACAGACACTGCCCCCAGGTCTGATGCGACCCAAGTCGACTCGGCGCTGCGGTGGCTTTCTTTTAGTGACGGGATGCGCACCGGGCTTATTGTTAAGAGTGGAACATCGACGGTACGCGGTTTCTCATGGCATGGTTGACTGGCGGAAGAGCGAGGCTGCGTGTGCGTGCGCGTGCCCGAGCAAACTTCCAATAACGGAACCTCTGGAAAGACTGGAGAAAAACCAGGTCGATAATTCTTTTCGTTTTCCTTGGCCATGCTGTTGTGGTTGCTGTCACTGGGATCCGAAGCGGGTTCGTAGAGGTCAGAAATTGAAGTCCTTGCTGTGAGCACAGAGCTTCCAGGCCTGTCTTGCGGAGAATCTGGTTCATCCTCGTACCAAGTGCTGTGTAGACTGCTTTCCCTCTTCCGCAACCCCGGCGAGAGCGCGGGCAAACTCGGTGAAAGAGCGTTGCGTGAGAAGAGCGAGGAACAGCGACCGGAATCTGACGTGGCCACCGTGGCAACAGATTGCTGGCGTGTCCGAAGGGGGGAAGGCACCATTCCTATTGATGTGGCATTGGATGAATCCTGGGATCCATCTTTGGCCTCCTCCAACTCTCCGCTCTCATCGAGCTCCTCAGCAAATGGGTTAGATTCTTCCGCCACAAGACAGTGTAGCAGAGACGTGTTTATCGCCACCTGTTGGCCTTGATTGTTTCCGCGACATGGTAGAAACGGCCGTCGAAACGGGGGCGTCGAGTTGCGACCTGGAGCAGCTAGGCCCGCATAGGGGCACCCGGCTGTCATGGCTTTCGATTTGAAGAGATTTTCTGATGTTGCCAGATCTCTCACCAGTAGCTCGGGGAGGTTGCAGTTGACAATGAGCTCACAAGCACTCATATCAAATTCGGAGAAGTGGTGACCGTGTAATTAGGATAGCAGTCCAGGCGAGCGAGAGCAATATCAGAGACTATGGTGCTCTGGGGTTCGATTTAGATCGGCGTGGCGTTTTACCCCTGCGCAAATCATCCGAAGGTTGTGTCTCTTTCGAGATTCACCTTGTATGTATGCGAGAAATGAAACCCTGTGTGACCGAGGATCTGAGCCCCGTCACTGGCGAATTGTGTTTGTAAGATGTGAGGGAGAGATGTGCTTGGCCGCCCTTGAAGGAGAGGGATTGTCGAGGTTGGAATCAGACTATTTACCTGGCGGCATGTTGTCTATCTCGGAGCCGGGCCCCGGGTTGATGGGCTGTCGGGGTTTCTTGTCCCTGGCTCTTATCGACGCAGATGCAGGGGATCTATCTGTCGTGGCACCCAAAATCGTCCAAGCTGCGGTGCCAGAAAGGAGGGTGGCCGCGTTGTTCGTTCGCCCGTGCCTCGTGTACAGCACAAACAGAGCAGAAAAAAAAAGTTATCGACCTCAATCAAGCAATCAGAAAGTTGGTGGTGGGTTGGTTGTACCCTGCACCGTCAGCAGGGCGTGCAACCGAGTTAGGTGCCTACATATATCACCGCGTCCCAAGATTTGGCGGAGCGCCATGCAGTGAGCGGATGCATGAGACAACACCAGAACTTCTCGCTCGTGGGCCGACATCATACTTCCTGTTGTTAGCTGCAGCTGCAGGGGATGGATGCAAGGCCTTGCTGACTTTGAATGCCCAGTCACGGGGAATACCTCGTCCAACGTTGCTCTGAGACGGACACGTCTCGTGTTCAGTGTAAAAGTGATTAAGACAACGGATAGGTGCAGTTTTCTCGAGAATCACAAGCCACCTACGGGTGAACCCTTGCCCTGGGCAACTGAAAATGGGAGCGCCCCGGCAATCGCGGGGAACAATGGCTTGTCCCCCAAATGCGCTGAAAATGGGGCGCAGCTGGAGCCGCTCAGCAGGATACAATAGCCGCCCGAGCCTGCAGTCCGACTTCCCGAAGCGGACCTTGAGATCTGATCGATCCTGCAAAGGAGACTAGCTTCATTCCCTGCCCGCTGCGAGCAGAGCAGAGCTGAGCTGAGCGCTGCCGGAAGTCAACATATCGGGCCGGCTGCCCATGCAAGTGCACTCCCCATGAACAAAGTGCATTCGGTATCCCGACATCGCCGTGAATGGGCATACTCGTATAAGATTGGCATTTGGTACGCGCGGTGTATGCATGAACTGCTCCTTGCGTGGGAAAAGCAAAGGCTTGCCGGTGAGGGACAAGTGAATCCGGTTTGAATGGTGTGTTGCGCTCAACAAACGGTCTTCGAACAGTGGTTGACGCCTAGAACTCTGCAGGGCGCAGTTTGGACTTTAACTCAAAGCTTCCGCGTCAAGGTCAGTTGAGACGAGCGTTAAGGATCTAACCGGTACATTCGCACATGGAAAATGTGAGACTTGCGAGAAGCTTGACCGGTTTGGGGTCCACTTGCAGGGCGGATGGGGAACGGACTGCGGGGCGGGTAGTTGCCCTTGCGGCTGAGATCGGCGAGAACTCTGGCTCGACCCACCCCGAACGTCAAAGCTTTCGGCGTAGCCAATCAGAGGCGCTGGCGAGCAGGAAAAAGGAAGGTCGCAACTTCTTTTTTTCGCCAGAACATCGATCGACGAAGCAAAAGCAGCTGCTGCCCGAACTTGATTTCGCCTAATCACCCTCTCTTTTGGCAGCAACTTTTACGCTGTTTGAATCACTGCATTTCTACTTGCCCCTGAACGTGGCCCTCCATTGCGTGCGTCGACGGTGTCAAGGCACAAGCGCTGTCTGTCTCACCACAAGACTTGGCCGTGAAACCGTTTGTGCACATCAGCCGGATTTCTAGCTGGGGCTAGCCACAGGTAGTGTCACTCAGAGAAACAAAACGGGCTACTAAGGCTGATTGTCCCTTGTAATTGGTCGCGGCCTATTCCACCAAACACTCCATTGGGCTTTGCTGCGTTGGTCGAGGTTGCGGTCAAGCATCTGTGGCGGCCCAAGACAAACGGCAACATGCTCTCGGAGGAATTCGTTTCGGCCATCTGTGGAGGGCCTCTCTCCTCCAACACGGCCATCGCCAAAGATGTCGGAATCTACTCCCATACTCTCAGCCCCACATACTCGGTCAAGTCAACCTTTAAGAAGAGCTCGAGCCCGGTAAATGGCCTTGCTGTTAGCGAAACCCACGTTTTTGCCGCCCAGCACGAAAAGGCGTACGTGCACGTCTACTCTAGGCTCCGTGGTAACCAGGAGGCGTTTGTGGCCTTTCCAGAAAGGATACGATGCCTCGCTCTGGCCGGAGATGTTCTGATCCTGGGCACTACGGAAGGCCGCCTTATGCTCTGGGAGGTGAGATCTTGAGAAACATGTGAAGAGAGTGAGAATGGCTTGATCGGCTGACTTTCGCCACAGACATGTACTGGCCGACTGATATCGAGTCCAGCACGCCACGTCCAAGCTGTCTCCTGTGTGGCCGCAACCCCCTACCATATCCTTACGGGATCCGACGACTCGGATATTCACGTGTGGTCGCTGCCCCAGCTTCTTGAGCTCGACTCGCCTGCCGAGCACGAGCCGCAACGGAGTCTTTCCAATCATAGGGCTGCCATCACCGGCCTCTCGATGAGCCCTAGTGTCAGCAGTGACACAAATTTTTGCGTTTCCGCGAGCAAGGACAAGTCCTGCATTATCTGGAATTACCAGACCGGTGATGCCTTGAGGACTCTTCTTTTCCCCAGCTTCCCCCTGTGCCTGTCTCTGGACCCTTCCTCCAGGGCCGTCTGCGTCTCTTGCGAGGATGGGTCACTCTACGTCACTGAGATCTTTGCTGAGAAGCCTCTTCTGGGACCAGGGGCTGAGGAGGCCACGACTGTCGTTCAGATTTCGTCTCCCTTTGGTGCGACGCAGCCCGATGTGGGCCCTGCCTCCTGCTTGAGCTGGAGTTATGACGGCACGATGCTGCTCACGGGGCACCCCAAGGGCCAAATCATGCGGTGGGATGTTGCTGACAACAAGTCGCCTGTCGAGCTGGCCAATCTCAACGCTGTCGTCACAAATGTCACCTTTCTCTCTCCCTTCCCCATGGACAGGCCAACGAAGGCGGTGAATATCATCAAACCGTCGCAGGCTGAGCGCGCGTACACTCTCGCCGTTCAGTTCGACGCATATTCTGGTTCCCAAACAAGGTTCGATTCACTCCTCAATTCTACAGGATTTCCGAACGAGGTTATGGAGAACGCGATAGCAGCGTTTGCCCAGCCGACCGCAGAGTCTACCTCCGACAAAGATCTGAAGAAGCAAAACGAAGAGCTCTGGGAAATCATCAACGAACAGAGGGCGCTGCAAAAACAAACGCTCCAACGTTATGTCGAAGCGAAATCCAGCCATTGAAGGAGTGACACATTGGACTCCGCAAAATGTCGCCATATAGAAATGTACAATAGAAGCCAGTTCAACTTCCATATAGGGGGCGCACGAAGCACGGGTCCAGATTTTCAGAGACGCCTCTTCCCTTATAACGCTGGCGATGAAAGCAACGCATTGCCCGTCTGCCTTGTGGTTGTGCTTCAATGAAACCGGAACACAAACTTGCTGCCCTGTCAAATAGTTGCTTGACTGCCTCTGCCAAACGGATTGAGTTTGGCAAAAACCTGTCTCTTGAGTATGAGCTTCAGAAGTCGTATGGTTGGTGATGAGAATGACATCGCTGACTCCACCAGCTTTGCCGGTTACAACTATCTATTTCCCCTTCTCACTTAGAACCTGATTCCTATCGAAGCTAGATCATTAAGACCCTAGACCAGCCAACATGACAAGAGTTTGTGTTGATTGTATCATATAGCTAAAAAGAAGCGTCGCTTGCAGGCCTGTGTTCAGTCTCCACCCTCTTAGTGCGCAAGACCGTCGCCATTCGTCACGAAGAGAATAACATGGGAAACCTGGCCAGCCCTATAATTCCCGTGTTGAATACGACTGGGAGTCAAGCAGATCTATAATCCTCACGATGGCGTAGGGCTAGCGTCGGATCGCATAGTCAATTTCTTGAAACTCCTCTCAACCTTGAACTCTGTCCGGGTTCCCTGGAGACTTTTCGTCCCCTCGTGCGCAGTTCAACGCTCCGCCACGAAACATTTGCGTATATAAGAAACTGGCTGTGCATCATTGCTTCGTTTCTGCCCAGACAATTTCATACGAACAGCTGCTTGCGCTTGTATGTACTGTACTCGCGAGCCTACGCTGTAATGTGAGCTCAGCAAACAGAAAGTATAGAGGGGTTCTCTAGCCCTTTGTCTGTACTGGTGCTCGGTATAGCGAATAGAAGCTAGAATGGTACAATGGCCTGGGTTAGGAAACAATTATTTGCGCTAGAAGTGTGTTTTGTTATAGCCTAATCAATTAACTTCCCTCTCTGTTTCAAGATCCGTGCCTCTACAACCCTGTTGCTTCTTCAATCAACGACTGTGGCGATGAACCATATTACGCATGCTTCACTCTTGCCAATGAACATGCCCAACACTTTGACCCCTCTCGACTATGTCTAGAATGTTTTCTCCTCCTCTAACCCCTTCGCCCGAGGAAGGCAACACATTATTAGCGGTGGCATCTCTTCTACCCTGCTTAGGCAACCTCGTATAAGCGGCACCCGCATTTCCTCCTCCTGCATCATCCCCCTGTACCCTCACAACATGACCGCCACCATCACGGGAAGGCGGCGAAATAGTACCAGCAGTAGCATCGGTACCTATCCTGGGCGTGGCCGGATTGGGCTGGCTGCCAGCGACCTCGAGGCTGACGCCGTTGACGACGACCCTGTCGGCTTTAGCGTTACTCAGGGCGAGCAGAGCAGCCGAGGTGAGCAGCAGGACCATCATAATCATGGAGCCGACCTGCGTCATGTTGCCCGACAGGGCGGCCACCATGTAGACGATGAGCTTGGCGGCGCCCTCGAGATAGTCCTCGGCCTGCGTCTTGCGGCGGAGCCTATTGTACATCTTCCTATCAGATTTTGCCCCTCTTACAAATGATGTATTTTCTCCTTGTAATATGTCGGGTGCCGGGGAATAAAAGATGGAGGGTGAATATAGGGCATGATAGTAACGTACCAACTCCTGGTGGTGACCTCGCGGATGTCGCTCGCCTTGCCCCGCAGGCGCACAATGGCTTTGCGCTCAAAATCGGTGAAGCGTACTATGTAATTGCCGAGTCGCTGCCGGGTTCCCGAAAAAGACAGACGGCCGGGACGACTGGATCCGCCACCCGTACTCTTTCCGCGGAGATGGGCCGTGTCTGGGGTACGGGGATGCGGACTCTGGGGCGGATCTCCGCTGTGGGAGGGCCTTGAGCCACACGCCCGCTGTTTGATCACCCAGATGTTGAGGAGACGAGATGTCATCAAGGCCATGATAGAAATGAGTGACCACCCTGTCGCTCCGTTAGTCGTTAGAGTAGAATAGGGGTTAGCGATGAAAGAGAACCGGAACTCACAGTCCTTGAAGATCACAACGAGCGAAACCGAGGCTACGGTCATGACGGGAGTTGTCAGGTACAGAGCGTGCGATAGCCATCCGCTTTCGGGCTTCTCTCTGTTTCTCCAGGCCGTGACATGGCTCCCAGTATTGGAACGCCGCACCTTGTAGAGCCCCTTGGCAGCCACGGCACGGCCGACGTCGAGCGTCACCGTCTCGCCGGGCTTGGCGACCTTCTGGATGTAGTGAGCGATGGCGGCATTGTTGAGCTGCAACCTCACCGACGATGGGTGCAGCTCGTCGATAAGCTCAATGATGGCTGTGGCACCCCCCCTATGAAACAGCTCCTCGGCGGCCTGCTGGTAGTGGATGCCGGGGGCGAGCACGAGAACGTCGAACCAACTCGCTCCGCCGGCGATTGCAGTACGTTGTGCAATGGTATGCAGATCAGCAAGTGCCAGGACACCGCCGGCCGAAAAGGCGAGGCTTGGGAAGGGTTTCGAAGTCCAGCCGTCGATGAAGGTCGTCATGCCTGTGGAAGACTCTAGAGGAGTGGTTTCGGCACGGTCCCAGCCGCGCCGTCATCAAGAGAATGAGCAAACAGGGTAGGTAGAATTGACGAGTTTAATGAATTCGCAGAATCACTTGTCTATGTACGAAATGCAGTACATGGAAAACAGAGAGGCAAAAGTGCCCGCGCGGGAGCCGACCATTGGGATCACCGCAGCATTAAATCCTCCCGTCTCAACGGTCGACCGGACTGACAAGATTGAAGCTGAAAAAGAAAACATCTGCCGACGATAGCGGCCGCGCGACCGGGCGCATGGTGATACAAAGCACGGTGAGGTCGGCGCCTGGTCGTCGTTCGTTTCAAGGGTTGATGGCCAGAGTCGAGGCCTCTCTGATTTGATATAACAAATTTGAGTGCCACAGACAACAAAATCTGTTAGTGGCCGGGCCGGAAACAGCCCAGAGGTCGGCCTGGCCGAAACAGCTCGTGAGGTTGCGATGAAGGTTGCGGCGCGGTTCCGCTCCACAGCCGAGTCGGCAAGAAACAAGGTGCGGTCGGGTGGGGGTCCGTAGTGCACGGCCCCGACTGAAAGTTTCCGACCACTGTGGGTCTGCCAAAGCTGGTGGGTTCCGATTGTGGGTCCCGCTTTTCATCGGACGGGAAGTTGAGAAACATCGTCTTCAATCAATCGTCATCGCCCAACGTCCCGCTCTTTGGAGGGGCCTACGGCTGTGTGCCATCAACCAACTGCCGACGTAGTCGCTGTACAGCCCACAAGTCGGATATGCTCTAAGCTCTAGCACCAGTTCCCACGACCATTGGGACTGTCGGCACGATTTGTGTGGACTTCGCGTCCAAATAGGAAAGATGCAACAATCTCTGCGACGGGACACTATGATGCGACGCCTCCTTCTCCTCCGCCTTACGGCGTCCCGGAAGCTGCAACGCTCTTTTGCGCATAGCACTCCAGTCCGCGCCGATCTCCGTGGCCGGCCACAGCTGCCGTTTCTATCCGTCACGAGTTCCCGCAGCGGGCGTGTTCGCTACCTGACGACCGAGCGCAAGGCGCAGCTAAAGTACGAAATCAAGACGGGCATCAAATACACAGGCTATATATGGATTGCTGGCTTTTCTTTACTTGCCGCCTGGTTTGCCATCGTCCAGGAGCGCCTCGAGCGCAGGTATCCCACACCCCACGAATGGAGCTTCCGTACGCGCATGGACCTCCGTGGCGCCAACTGCGCGAGATTCGAGCCTTCACCGGGTAAGATCACGGATTGGCTGCAGGTGGCGTGGTGGTATGAGACGACCGTCAAGCGGCTCGAGGACCCCAGCATTGATGGGAAGGATGTCAAGGATGCTTCGCACGAGCTACCTCCGGGCACGAAGGATGTGACGGCAAAGTCGGAGGAATGGCGGAGGGGATACTACGAGGCAATGATGGGATATGCCAAGGCTGCCGAGTACATGGACGGCTGGGTGTTGGATAAGTCTAGGAACATTGTGTTCCCCGCGGGGACCATGATCGGGCCATCAAACCCCTACCCCAAGCCTCTCCCGCCGGGATTCAAGGGAGCGCCACGCGAGGAGGACTGCGAGCTGCGATTCGAGTCTCCGGATGCCATCTACCTCCGGATTCTATCCACTCCAGGGTTCACGAACCGGCAAAAGATCGAAGCCGGGCTGGCATACGGCTCCTGGTTGGAGTACAAGGGCATCAGCGGCCCAGCCAGCATCATTTTCGAGGACGCTGTGAACCTCGCAGCCTCTGAGCGGCCGGGCCTGCCCGCCGAGCCTCTCGATAAGAAGACCTGGGCCCTCAATGAAGCCGCGGGCCCCCCTTCCGAAAATCTTCTCACCACCCTCACCGCTTACGCCACCTTCCGCGCCCGCCAGGGCGACCTCAACTCGGCCCTCCCCATCCTCGTCTCCCTCCTCAAAGCCCGGCGCAGTCTGCCGCCACCCACAGCCTCCCAAACTTCATCTACTTCCATCTCTGCCGCACTGAATAACGGCAACAACAAACCCGCCGAGCCCCAACAAAAGGGGTTCTGGACCACGCTCACGAAATTCATCGCTCCTCCACCTTACCCGCCTCCGCCTCCAGACGGCACCGCCCCGCCCCCGCGCGACGCCCTCGACCTGTGCCAGGAGGCCGCATTAAGCCTGCACATCGGCGAGATCATGTACGCGGCCGGTGGCAGCGGCCGCGAGGAAGGGCTCGGCTGGACCCGCGAGGCCGTCGACGTGGCCGAGGAGCAGCTGCACCATTTGCCCCAGAAGGTCACGCAGGATAGCCCGGCGCGCGCCACCTGCCGCGAGTGCCTCGCCACGGGACTCGGCAACTGGGCCGCCATGGTTCGGAAGCTCGCTAGGGAGGAAGAGGAGAAGAAGAACAAGGCTAAGGCTGGTGGGAAGGAACTTAGGAGCGGTGACGGTCGTGGGTGGTTTGGCGGATTGTGGGGGCAGGGTGCTACCAAGGTGGAGGAGGTGGATCGCTGGGCGGCCGAGGAGAAGGTCATTGAGGAGAGGCAGAGGAGGGTCAGGGAGCTGTTGGAGAATCTCAAGCCGCCGCCGAGAGGTATCCTGTCATTCTTCCAGGCTTGATATGGGGCTGCTATGACGTTTTGTATCAAGGGAGAAGCAAGAATGCTTGATATGGCATGTATGGATAAGGGTGCTAGGGTCGGTCCTGAATTGTACAAAATGCTTATTCGGTGAGCGGTTATGTGGCGTTGGACGAACGGGGCTGAAAACTAAGGACACTCCCACAGAAGAACACATGGAATACGAGCTCAGATTGAGGCCCATCTGCTATCTGTTGGTACGTGGAAGTCCCAGAGGTCCCAGGAGTGTTAGACGCCGATTTCAGGGCAATCCCATCGATGGCCGCCTCTGGCGAATCGTCAACTGGCAATCAGCCATTTGTCTAATGCTTGATTTTCAGATCTTCAATCTCCCCCACTAGTTCCTTCATATCATGGGCGTCGAAGCTGTTGCTGGGCTTCACTCTTTCGCCATGGGCCTCGGTTTCACCAGCGTTTGTCACACTGGTCCGCGGAACTTGTGATGCTTCGCCGTTCGACGGCACGTATTCGACTCCAACGCTCTCAAGCTCTGGATTCTTGTGGGCCACGCAGGTATCGTCCTTGACTTTGCTCATGGCCGCGTCGGTATTGGTATGAATCGCCGCCTCGTTCTCTTTGCCACTGCTTGCGACAGCGGTGTTCTTCTGAGCTTCAGCGTCATCCTCCGCGTTGCCACTCCCCTTTGCTGTACCCCACCACGAGTCATGATCCTCGGCCACGGAACCGTTATCATTGTCGCCAAAGATTTCAAAAACAGCATTTTTGTATGCCTCTCCTTTCAGAGCGACCTCCTTCATCCACTTGAGCACGGCCGATTGAGCTTCGATGAGCATGGTTTCGGTCTCCTTGGCCCCGCCCGCGCTGAAGACGGGGCAGCCGTACGAGGTCAGACCAACCATGCTAGGGTTACCGCCGGGACCGGCGAGGGGGGTGTCGAGAGGGGCGTCGTGGATGATGTAGGCACGAGCGCGCTGTGGTCCGTTAGCATCGTCCTGCCCTAATGGGAGAACTCACATACTTCTGCCATGAACCGCGTGAGACCGTCACATTTGAACTGCTTCGAGCTGTAACACCCACCCAGCACCACCATACTCCCCAACTTGCCACCAACCTTTTCCCAGACTTTGTCATCGTTCAGGTACTTCTCCACCTCCTCCGCGGTATCACCGACGGCAATGATGTCCAGCTTGGCACTTTCTTTCACCAGCCCGCCCGTCAAGACAGCCTCAAACACCGTCCTCACATGCTCTCCGACTGTTCTGTTCCCCTCGACCTCATTCACTTTGGGATTGTGGTACCTTCCAACGTGCACGGCGCTCGCCATTGGCACGCAGTGCCTGTCCGCCGGCGTCAGCCCGCAGCGACCCTCGGGCCACCACCAGAGTTCGCCCGCGTTGGCAAGCAGAACACCAGGCGGGGACGGGTCGGTTGCTGAGGACGGCTGGGCGCCCAGGGCTGCAACGAAGCTCAGCACCGACCCCCGTGCGATTCCCCCTTTGCCGCCGATCATGCGGTGCGCGAGCACGCCGAGCGGCTGACATGACTCGCCGAAGAGGATGACAACGCGGCTGCTCGCGGTGGCCAAGTTGGCAGACGCGCGAACGGGAACATGCGGTTCTGTGGCGGGCGTGCCAAGCGGGAGGGGGATGATGGTGAAGTTCTCTGCGTCGAGCCGGGCGTGGATCTCTCTGCCGACGGCTTCTGTGAGGGCTGTCAGTAGGATGGACGAGGCTGAGTGGGGAGATTGGGAAAGGCTGACGGTTGAAGGCAAAGCGATGGCGCTCGTTCCAGCGGTCGTTCTTAGTCAGGTAGTACTTGAAGTAGTAGTCCGGGTGTTCAACCGATCGAATTTCGTCGATCTCATTGATGAAATAGCTTTGTGAGGACTCTGATTAGTACATCCAGCAACTTCGACGGCCTTAGCACGGAGCTGAAAACGTACCCAAGTTCCTTGAAGTCCGATGGGAAGATTGGGTCTGCCGGGAGACCCGACCAGCGACGGCGAAACATGGTAACTCGTTTCGACAAGTGAGATCTGCGCCTCTCTGTACACGTTATTGAGAATAAACGGCGACGGGAGAACAGGATAGGCGTTGATGAGTGAATGAGTCACTGGGTTGCTCTGAGGCGAGAAGAAAACAGCAGATATCGATTCGGATAACCGCAGAAAGTTTAGGAGAAGTGGCAGATAGGTGTGGTAGAAAATAGGACCTGATTGAACCACTTCTAACGGAAACAAACGCACAACATTTTACGTACCGATTGAATGCAGCAGTTAAGAACCAACATCGGTAAACCAAGACACAGTCATCAATCTGTGTACCTTGGAATGCCAATTTTTGATTCCATTTTAAACTTTGCGCTGCCCGAACCATTCGGTACAGATGGAATACTAGATCCCATTTTAGGGACCTGCTAAACCCAGACAGATGTTCCAGTAACCTAGAAAATGCCTTGAAGAGGAGCTGATCAGAGAATCAACCAACATGAGAGAAAAGGGCTGTTCGAGATGTACAGGCGTTCAATATCATGATCGCTTCGACATCAATTGACGGTATATCTCCAGCATTATCACCAGTGCAATCATCAAGTTGATCCTTGGCGCTTTCGCTTCTTAAGACCTCTACAGAAGACCGCCAATCAACCTGCAATCTACAGAGTAGTACAATGAGGTATGAACACGGCTGTCCTTCGATTTGACTCGACCACGGTGCGCTGGTCCGAACCTCCAGCGAATGTTGGCCTTGAATATCCGAGTGTCTTTGGGATAGCCGGCGAGCCCATGACAAGAGCCGATGCTTGATTATTCATTTGAGCTGTTGTGCATGATTAGCAGACCAAACACATGTGTGGGGGACCACAACGTACTCGACGAAGGGATCTGGTACCTCATCCAGCACAGTGGTGCCTTTTTCGTGGACAATAGGTCGGTAAAAATGGCCGTCGCATGGAACCGGCGAGCCCCTTAGACAGACAGTGCCTCAATCTCTGGAGAAAAGACATGAACCTTGACACTGTCATTGAGACGCTCTCACGAGGAGCAAAGTGAGAATGGGTTGGAGAGATTGGGAGTTGTTGAATTGTCAGAGCAGCCCTGCTTGGGCGGTAGGGCTGCCCGTCGGGCTGAGCGGTGCTGTCCTCCAGCTAAAGCATTCGTAGCTGTCATTACGGCGGTGCAGCAGTGCTGCAATGGGTGACATTTTGCTCTGCTGTACAACCGAACATCTCGGCCATCAGCTGGAGGCTTTACCAGTGCTCTGAGTGTCTCCATGAGATGGCGATTGACGACCCTGAGGGTCCAGATGTCTTCCCACGGAGTAGGAACATAAGACGGACTGCCGAGGCCAAAAAGCAGTCGAAGCAGTCGAAGCAATCGAAGCAAGACGCCATTGAGATAGCACACCCAGTACGTCCCAAACCTAACAGACCTGTGCCTCCTTTCATGCATCTCAAGCGAAGCCCAAGATTGCATTGAAGGAGGCTCGTGGTTGGCGTTACCAAGAAGCAGTGAAGTACTGGGAGCATGGTGAGGCTCAGGGCCGAGCAAGCCCAGGGACTAGTTTTTGAAAGTTGAAATTTATTGGTTCATAAACCTTACCCTGTGTGAACAGTTTCGAAAAAAAATAGATAAAAAAGACATTACATTTGATTTGAGTTGAGAGGGCACAGAGAGCTGAAGGAAAAGCAAAGGATCAAGAGATCAACTTCAGCGAGATGAGTACCTGATATGGGGGATTCGGCTGGTCTGTGCACAATTGGTTACGCTGGTGCACAGACTTCTCGTTACGAAGCGGCCTGTTGCGAACACTTGCAGCCTTCACTGGATTTCAGTCCACACCGCCCGGCAGAATTTTGGACGTCGGCCTCTGAGCACCACACCAAGCCCTCATCGACGTGGAGAGAAGCGACGACACCCCGAGGGGCCGAATACACTCCAACGGACAATTCCACGGCGATCGCCCGACAGAGAACCACAAAGATGTCTATGTTTAGGGCAAAGAAGCTCGACCTCGGGTGCTTCACCAACATCAGGGTCATCCGCGACCACTCAAAGCGGAAGGCCTACGAAGCCGCCGAAGCCGAGAGGTAACTGGCTCACTTTCACCGAAACTCGCGCCGATGTGGGATTGAATAGTGCTGACATATTATCTGATAGGCAAGCTCTCCGCTACATCGTCCGCAACACGACCCTTCCCGCTCGCACGCGCGCGACCGCGCAGCTGCAGCTGACCCAAATGCACTGCTACACTCGCCCGACCCAAATCCGGAACAGGTGTATTCTCGGCGGAAAGGGGAGAGGCATTTTCAGCGATTTCAAGATGTCAAGAGTAAGGCAATTCTTGGGCGTGTTGGACTGCTCGTGGGCTGACATTTTCTGCAGTACAACTTCCGGTTACAAGCACTTGCTGGTAACTTGCCGGGTGTGAAAAAGGCCAGTTGGTAAAGGCAGCGGCAGCAAGGACTTTGCGACGCTTGACGCGGCCCGAAAGTGGTATTTGCGACGAAGGAATGAGTGCCTCAATCGCCACCGGAGCCATGAAAATCGACGCTTTCGACCGCAGGGATGGTATAGACTTCCGAGCGGGGCGAGATATGCATTTGGTTTTCATGTGTCGTGTATAATTCATGTTACAATACTAGAATGGACATATTATAAAAGACCGTTCTCCCAACGCCATGTCCTATGCGATCCCACAACCCTATCTATACCATGAATGGTGTGTGAAACGCCATCCCACGAAAATGTTGAAACGCTTTAATCATAACAGTTACAAAGTCTTGCCACTCGCCTCCTGGGCCGCAACAGCTTGGCCAAGGCTTTCTGCCGCCATGGTCTTCTCGCCGGCCCGCTTCCTTAGCACGTTCTCAATGAACGCCTCACCAGCTTTATAAGATGACCGGACAAGGGGACCGCTGGCGCAGTAGAGGAAACCCATATCAAGAGCGCGCTGCCTCCAGAGCTCGAACTCCTCAGGCGTGACGTAGCGCTCGACTTTGAGATGACGCTTCGTTGGCCGCATATACTGGCCAAAGGTGACGACGTCGACATCGGCCTTCCTCAGTTCTACCGAAATGTTAGTGACCCACTCATGACTCGAAGTGGCCGTCAAAACTCACCTTTCAACGTCTCCCAAAGCTCCTCCTCCGTCTCCCCCAGGCCCAGCATGATACTGGTCTTGGTGATAATACCCTCCTTCCCCCTGACCTCCTTCACATGCTGCAGCACCTTCAGGCTCTGCCTGAACGTGGCTCTCCGGTCCCGCACGTACGGTGTCAGGCCCTCCACGGTTTCCACATTGTGTGCGTAAACGTCCAGCCCGCTCTCAGCGACAATCTTCACCATGTCCAGGTCGCCTCCGAAGTCACCAGTCAGCGCTTCAACCAACATGGTGGGTTTCTTGACCTTGATCTTGCGGATAGTCTCGGCAAAGTGGCGAGCTCCACCGTCGGCAAGATCGTCGCGGTCAACGCTCGTCAAGACGACGTAGCCTAGCCCCCAGCGGGCGAGCGCTTCGGCCGTATTCTCGGGCTCATGCGGGTCTAGAGGGGGGGGCGCGCGGCTTGTCTTGACGGAGCAGAACCGACACCCGCGCGTGCACGTATCACCCATGAGCATGATGGTGGCCGTGGCGGCCGCCTTGCCGCCGGCGCTCCCGCCCCAGCACTCGCCGATGTTAGGGCATCGCGCCTCCTCACATACCGTGTGCAGGCCCAGTCCGCGGAGATCCGCCTTGATCTTAGCGAAGTTCGGGTTAGACCCGGCTGAGGGGATCGGCGTCTTGAGCCATTCGGGCAACCGCGTGATGGTGCGCTTGCGCCCCTCAGGCCCAACGACGGCGGTCCGCGGGGCATAGGCTTCGCTTGGCGGGAGAGGGGCGGAGGGTGAGGAGGGGAGAAAGTCGTTAAACGAGGCTACTGTGGTGTCTTTGAAGTACGTGGGGCGCGGAGGTTTGACCGAGGTGGTGGTTGTTGTCGTTGATTCGCGCGTGGTTGCTGGTTGCGTCGCCGGGTCCGAAGGGGACGGGATCGTGGCGAAGCGGCGGGATGAGAGCACGGCGGTGCGCGCTAGCGAGCGCCGAAAGGGCCCCTGAATCTTCTGAAGAGGCATCGGGGATGTCATTGTTGCTCTCAGATGTGATGAGCTCGATATGTGATGCCGGGCGAGCAGCTTATCAATCTTTTTGAGAACTGGTGTCGGTTAAGAACGGCGATGGGCGGCAAAAAAACGGCTCCAGTCACAGTGCGGGCTGGCTGAGCGCGGTCTGGTTCGCCTTTTGGCGTCACTGCGCCAAGGCCAAGGGCAAATGCATACAATAAGGGTTAGGGTTATCGCAGTGATCTCCGTGTCCTTGTCACTAGCTCTGCAGAACCAGAGCCATCGGGATGCGTCATGTACGGGATGCGATGCCGTGAGACAAGCGAGGAAGCATCAGATCGAGAGATGAATGCCGTGGGATTAAAAAAGGAAAATCCTATATTTCCGACTTGTTTTGCCGGTTCAGCGCATATTTGGCCGCGTTGCCCGAAACCCTGTACTCGCATCGTATCTCTTGTTCTACGGTGATTTCCAGTCAAGGGATGTTCGCAAGAAGGCTTGCCAAAGCCGCCGCTGGGATAACACGCGCTTTCGCTCAAAAAAAAAAAAAAAGAGATATGGCGGCAAAATGCGAGGAAACCGGAGGCAGCGCCAGCGAGAACGCCTACTCACGACGGCACGAGACTAGCGACCTCATAACGCTTCCTACAGAGTCAATCGGGATGAAACGAAGCTGCGACAAAACTGTGGCACCAGGCGTAGTCCCGATATGGCGGACAGGCTCACGAGATCCGGAGAGCTAAACTAAGCATGGACTCGCCCGTGCGGTTGAATGCAACAACAGGTTTCTGATCGGCTCTCCGGTTTCCGTCCGCTCCTGCCTTTCACCGTTGACAGCAAGCAACTGAATTGGATGCTGACGACATTGACTTGACTTTAATTTTGCAATCATGATTCAAACCAGTACTCCTAAGCGAGAGTAGCGAAACACATGGGAAATGGTTCGCAATTATACCTTCGAAATGAACACAATCCATACCCACTTCTGGTACTTCGTAACCCCAGCTTGTTCAGACGGGAGGCTCGGACGTTGGCTGTGGTTAGCTGCAGCGCGGGTGACCGAGGCTGGGCGTGTTGATTGCTTATCACTCTACCCCCAAAGTTCGCAGCATAATCTGTTAGGGAGATAAGCGGGCATCTTTGGTGGTTTGAGCGCCACCTGACACAGCCGCGTTAGGTTCCCAGTCGTCCCCTGGTCAGATGGATGGCCGGGGCTGGCGTGTCGCCTGCAGAAAACAAGCCAGGCTCCGTCGCCTTCTAGCACCAGTTTCCATTTCGCCAACTCTTCCATCAACCTCGATTACGCTTGCCATCATCTTACACCAGCGCGCCGAACTTCTCACGAAATCGAGCTTTTGCTTTGCGATACTTCTGACCCTCCGACTTTATTCCATCAATACCGCTCGCCTTCAATCGCAAACATGTCGTCGGAGCCCTACGACCCATACATTCCCAACGGAGAGCGCTCCCAAGGGGGTGGGAGCCACTCCAATCCTTCGCAGATTCGTAAGGTCGGTTGCATTCCTCTTTCGAAGTTCTTGTATCGATCAAGTCAAGGGTGTAAAGTGATGGATGAGGTTGCGCTTTGAACGCTTAAGCGCCGAACAACCAACGACATGAACATCGAGATTGGCATCGACGCCGACAGCAGCGGCCCCTCACACCCCACCACCAACAGGCACCAGACAACAACGGGTCTACTGCAGCGCGCATGCCCTATACCACTCCTCGATCTGCGATCTTCATTGT
Organism: Corynascus novoguineensis; assembly: GCA_033296725.1. Classification (NCBI taxonomy): domain Eukaryota; kingdom Fungi; phylum Ascomycota; class Sordariomycetes; order Sordariales; family Chaetomiaceae; genus Corynascus; species Corynascus novoguineensis. The sequence continues at coordinate 78,364 of MU857696.1, read as the reverse complement.
CAAATCGGCCACGCCATCAACAAATTCTCCAGTCACAGTACGGTGCTGAAGGTCTATGGTCGTCGCCAAAGGGGAGGGTTAGCGGCTCCTGGCCGAAAAAGCCGACTGTTGACGACAATTCTCCCATTGTCGGATCGGACCGCATACACGAATTAGAATACTCTTCCTGCTTTTTTGCCTTTTTCAGAATTCTTTACGGTTAATACGGATCGAGATTTTATGCTGACTCTCCCTGTAGGAACTCGACGACACCATCCACACGCTCCAACAAAATGTAATAGCGGCTGGGGAACGTGGCGAACGTCTGGAGGATCTGCGGGACAAGTCGGGAAAGATGGCCACTGAGGCTCAGAAGTTCCGACGCGGCGCCAACGGCGTCCGAAGGCAGATGTGGTGGAAGGTGAGCACAAACGCGATTTTCTAACGCGTAGGGATCTGACGTTTTTTTCAGGATATGAAGATGCGCATCTGGCTCGCCATTGGCATCATCGTCCTCCTCGCGATCATTATCATTCCATCAGGTTTGTGGTGTGGCTGTCCTCGCTCACTAGAACTCTTTGCTGACAAGTTTCGTAGTTGTTGTTACAAAGAACAACAAATAATTCAACGATAGCCATGACGATTTCACAGTGGTTGCGAAGCAAAACGGAACGGCATCTCCGCCGGGATGATTCATGCTCGTTTGGTATTTGATGTTAAGGGCCTTTGCTTTCTGATTTCGCGGTAACGGGCTGGTTGCACAGACTGGCCGTGGGCCGCTTGGCGTTGCGTGGATCTCAGTCTGGAGCGACACTTCCAACGAATGTAGCTGTACTTATGACGATTCGAGGGAACCGGTTCCCTGAGGCAATTAATCGAGATGGTGGTTATGATTGAAGACTCGGGCTGCCGCCTCAAACTTCAGATGACAACTCGCTGAACGCTTTGAAACACAGCGAAGTGCTAGAAAGGACGGCCACAACAGGAGCGAACCAGTTGTTGTGCTCATCGAATGAGAGTCTAGTAACTGTCGTGGAGATGGTTTACTCTGGTTGTATGTCGTTCATCACGCTTGTAGCCATTAGCGAAAAAGCTCATTTGTTCGCCTAGAATCTGAATTGCCTCGAAGCAGCCTCGGTGCAAATATGAAAGCCAGTTGTCATGACATGCATGCGCAAACCTCTCTTAAGATGGTCTTCCGGAGCTGCCGCTGACTTGCACCCGTTAAGGGTAGTGAGAAGCACCGAATAGGTGAAGCTGTGCTGAGGAGAATTGCTTCGGCTCTTTTTAAGCGTGAGCTGAGTTCGAGAACACTTTAAGACCACCTTCTCGGCACGTTTTCGCCGGTTCGTGAGGGCTGATGGTCGTCTGAAACTATTTTAGCCAGACCACTCCTGCATGTGGTATGCGTACGCCACTCAAGTATGCGACATTAACCTGTTTCTTCAGAGAAATGGCATGTTATTGAGACGGTTGCTGCCATGTTGAGCCTCGTGCCGAAGTCGCTCCACACAAGCCGAGTGGGCTGCAGGCACTAACAAACAGGGGCTCGGTATGCAAGGTTCCAGGTTCAGTCCCGCTTGGAGGTCCCTTCTGCGAAGCGGTTTCGGTGTCAATTTTTTTCCTTGGTTGCCCCTCCACCGTTTGACCGACACTTGCCAGGCCCCAACCTCAAAAAAAAACGCCCTGGGACAAACACCGACTCCGGATTTGCTCCTGGCCTCGACCTCGTGCCATTGACTCTCGGCAGGGCCTCCGACCTTCCTCCGTCTTTGCTCCATTGGCTTCTCCGCCGTCAATGGTAGGTGGTCCGCTCGCAATTGACTCATCCGAGGTCCAGTTCCAGCCAAGCACAACGCAGCTCCGATTTGTCGCGAAGCCATCAACAGCTCAACGCTACTTGAAGCTTCCTCTATTTTTCGGCCGAACACCGCTTTGGTCTATTAGCTAGCCAGAGCAGCCCGATTGACTGTTCGGATTCTTCGACAAGCGACCGTCAGTTTCCTCAAGATGCTTTCCGCTTGTGCTGTTGCCCTCAGGGCCGGCGCCCGCCGCAGCGTCCGCCGTCTGCCCCGGACACGCGCCGCCATTCCCGCTACCCTTCGCCGTGCAAGATACTTCTCGTCGTCTACCGCCCGGACCACAGACCTCAGCACCCGGGGCATGATTGTGCAGACCCTGTCGTCTGTAGGCTCCAAGCGCGAAGTCCAGCAGTACCTTTCGCTCTTCACCTCCGTCTCATCGCAGCGCTTCGCCGTTATTAAGGTTGGCGGTGCCATCCTGACCGACTACCTAGACGAGTTGTGCTCTAGCTTGGCGTTCCTCTACGCCGTCGGCCTTTACCCCGTAATTGTCCACGGTGCCGGACCGCAGCTTAACACTCTGTTGGAGCAGGCTGGTGTCGAGCCTCAGTTCGAGGAAGGGATTCGGGTTACCGATGCCAAGACCCTGCGTGTCGCACGCGACCTGTTCCTCCAGGAAAACCTCAACCTAGTGAACAAGCTCGAGGAGAAGGGCGTGCATGCCCAGCCCTTGACGACCGGCATGTTCAGGGCAGACTACTTGAACAAGGAGAAGTGGGGACTTGTTGGAAAGATCACGAGCGTCAACAAGCAGCCCATCGAGACGGCCATCAACAATGGCTACCTCCCAATTCTCACCTCTATGGCCGAGACCGATGACGGCCAGATTCTTAATGTCAATGCCGACGTCGCTGCTGCCGAATTGGCTCGAGCCCTGGAGCCCTTGAAGGTGGTTTACCTCTCGGAGAAGGGCGGGCTTTTCGACGCCGGGGGTCAAAAAATTTCGGCCATCAACCTGGACGAGGAGTACGAGCACCTCATGTCGCAGTCATGGGTCAAGTACGGTACCAGGTTAAAGATCAAGGAAATCAAGGAGCTTCTGGATACTTTGCCGCGCGCTACGAGCGTCGCCATCATTCACCCCGGGGAGCTCCAGAAGGAACTTTTCACTGACTCGGGTGCTGGCACGCTCATTCGCCGTGGCAACAAGCTGCTCTCGGCCACCAGTTTGTCCGAGTTCAAGGACCTTGACGTCTTGAAGGAGGTGTTGATCCGTGACCGCGAGGGTCCGGATGCCCTGGCCACAGTCGACAAGTACCTTGATTTTCTGAAGGAAAACAAGTTCAAGGCATATTACGACGGGCCCATGAATGCCCTTGCCATTGTGTTGCCGGCGAGCAACGGGCGCCAGGCCACTCTTGCTACCCTCACTATAACCAAGTCTGGGTGGTTGACCAACGTTGCCGACAACATCTTTACCGCCCTCCGCAAAGAACACCCGCAGCTCGTCTGGACCGTGAGGGAGGATGACGAGAACCTCGGATGGTTCTTCGACAAGGCCGACGGCAGCATCACTCAAAATGGCAGCGTGATGTTCTGGTACGGCATCGAGAACGGTGAGGAGGTGGTGCAGCTGATGAAGGATTTTACCAAGAACGGCCGGGCCATGCTTGGTGACTCCAACCTTGAGTCGCGGTTGCAGCGCGCCGCAGCAAACGGTGCCAGGCCTGTGGCCCAGCAGACTCGTGCCTATTCGACACTCGCTCGCCGTCCCATCCTCTCGGCGCCAGTTTTCGGCCAGACCGCCCGGCGGACTTACGTTACCCAGACCAACCCCAACCCGCCCATCGGCAAGAAGAACGCATCCAAGTCGCAGCCCGCCAGGATAGCGCTCATTGGCGCTCGTGGCTATACCGGCCAGGAGCTGATCCGTCTGCTCGACTCTCACCCGAACATGGACTTGCGCCATGTCTCGTCCCGTGAACTCGCGGGCACGAAACTTGAAGGGTACAATAAGCGGGACGTCATCTATGAGAACCTTAGCCCCGAAGACGTCCGGGATATGGAGCGGCGCGGTGACATCGACTGTTGGGTCCTGGCCCTACCTAACGGCGTGTGCAAACCCTTTGTTGAGGCCGTGTACGAAGGCCGCAAGGGGTCGGACCACAAGAGCGTCATCGTCGATCTGTCAGCCGACTATCGTTTCGACACCACGTGGACCTACGGTCTTCCCGAGCTCATCTCTAGGACGGACATCACCCAAGCCACCCAGATAGCCAATCCTGGCTGCTACGCCACTGCCGCACAGCTCGGTATCGCCCCTCTTGTTCCCCATCTCGGTGGCATGCCTCATGTGTTTGGTGTCTCCGGCTATTCGGGCGCCGGCACCAAGCCTTCCCCCAAGAACGACGTCAGCCTGCTCACGGACAACATCATCCCGTACAGCCTGACGGGCCACATCCACGAGCGCGAAGTCAGCACGCAGCTTGGCGCACAGGTGGCCTTTATCCCGCACGTTGCCGTTTGGTTCCGCGGCATCCACCACACCATCTCGATTCCGCTCAACAAGACCATGACATCGCGCGACATCCGCCAGATCTACCAGGACCGCTACGCCGGCGAGAAGTTGGTCAAGGTCGTGGGCGAAGCGCCGCTTGTCAAGAATATCAGTGGCAAACACGGTGTCGAGATCGGCGGGTTCGAAGTGGACAAGAGCGGGAAGCGCGTCGTCGTGTGTGCCACCATTGACAACCTGCTCAAGGGCGCCGCGACTCAATGTTTGCGTAAGTTGCTCCCATTACCTATTTACTCACCCACGCTCGCCCACGAATGGAACCAGTCATGCTAATGCCATATATAGAGAATATGAACCTTGCCTTGGGCTACGCCGAGTACGAGGGTATTCCTGTCATGTAAATTGGACTTGCGCGCGTATGCATCCCGTTGCTAGTAGGAATTCGGTGGAAACGATACCTCGTGGGCACTCGTTAGCGGGCTAGTTATCTTTTATCTTCCTCTTCTGTTCATATCGTCAGTCTTTCTTTCCATCTTCATGGAGTTTGGCGGGGATGTTCTCGATTCGCAAAATGGGTTTCGGCTTCGGCTAGGTCACTGCTTTGGTGGGGTTTGTATATAGGAAAGAGGAATTTCAAGATTTGAAACGCCTTTGGGTCGTACAGCTGCCCGTTGCTGTTCTTGCATTGCTCCGTGTCTCATTCTCAGCGGGCTTTGACGTTCTTCGTTAAGGTATCGAGGCAAGACCTTGGTGCACGCACATGCTGGTTACGCTTTCTATATTGGCTTCCATGCTCTTTGGGTCTAGTCACAACGTTCAGTGAGGTTTTGACTCGTCATGTTGATAGGGGAGAGTACATCTATTGCTGCTACCTATTACTACTACTTGATTTACTCGGGGCAACTTAAAGGCGGCACAGCAGCGATGAGATTTCTTCCTGTCGAAAGAAAAATGAACCCAACACGGCGATGAAAACCGTTGATAATGACATATACTTCCTGACTTGTGATGGGTTTTGCGAGCCAGACGTTGTCCACCATATGGGCAAGGCATGCAAGGCGTCTCGGCAAACTCACTACGGCTTCACATCAGTCACATTGGATTGGGGAGCAGAACTCGCCTTTTAAGCTGTGGTTTGGTGCAGGATAGCGGTGATTCACCCACACCGAGGGCTTGATGTGGCTTGCGGGAATAATCTCATCTTGATCCTAGCTCAAGACTGGTGCAATTCCCGCAGGAGACGGTTTGGAGGGCAAATTGCGCGATGGGTTCGCTGGATCCCGATTAATGACAGCGCCGACTTGGTTAGTTGATCAGGTCCGTCGAGTGCATCAGATCGGATCGCTTCATATACGGCTTCATCGACACGACTTCCTAGGTCCAGTTAGCCCGGCTCTTTAACACGGTTGGGGTGTTTCAAGGGCATCTTTGTTCAAGGTTCGCCATTCCCTTGTTCGTTCCGTGTTGCCACTCAACCTAGGCGTAATGTGTTCTGCCCATGTCATGCCTTCGCCTTTCTCCTCTCTGTTTTTCTTTTTCATTTTTTTTTCTTTCTTTCTTGATGTTCCTTTCATTTTTATTTTCTTCATTTTTTATTTTTGTTTGTTTTTATTAGGTTGCCCAGTGCCATCATCAAATACGTTCTTCGTTTCCTTCGATGGCATATTGTCAAATGTGTGCATCTCAATCTCTCCTGCTTTCCATTCTGCCAAGACATGCCCTGGCTTGCTCCCGCGGTATCAAATCCGACAATCATTCTAATTGGAAGTGGCAAGCTCTCCAAGCATGCTGAACTGCGCACCAGCACCTGCCCATACCAATCGCTTGTTTGCGATTGAGTCGTGGGTGATGGGGGTGGCAACCTCGACTTCCTCTTGCTTGTGACCGATTTGTTTCGTCAGGTTGAGACCCCAAGTATAGATGTTCTCATCTGTGGTGACTGCAAGGCTGTGTTCGCTTGCGGCTGCCACAAAGGTGGGAGAGAGCCCTTGGACAATTGTCGGAACCCTGAGAAAGCTGGGCTTGCCTCGCGAATCCAGGACAACAAAATGTCGTGGTAGGGTATCGATCTTGAGGCCTGTAGCATACGAATAGAGACGGCCCCAGGTCAGGCACCGGCCATCCTCGGTAATTGCGATGCTGTGAAAATTTCCTCCAGTGATTTGCTTGATGCGCGGCAAGCCTACCAAGCTCTTAACGAGGCTTGGGACGGGGACAGTGATGGCAAAGTCGTATGCCGATTCGAATTCGCCAGCGTTGTCAACGACTCCGATCTGCCCCGCATTGTTAAAACCCCAGCCGTACACTAGACCAGTGTGATCAATGGCAAAGGAGTGATTAGAACCGCTGCCAATATCGACGATGCCTTTAAGCTGGGCCACCTTCTGCGGGATAAGTCCTTGCTTGTTCCAGTCCACAACACGGGAGGAGAAACGGCGGCCGAGCTGACCGTCGGTGCCCCGGCCCCAAGTGTACACGAAGCCCTCGGCAGTCAGAGCCATGACGTGGTTGCTTCCACAGCAGATCTTGACAACATCCTTGACTTGGAGTATGAGGGCTGGGCGAGGCTGCACCTGGACGGTTGGCGTAAATGATAGCTTTCCGTCCTCTGACTATGAGTATGTTAGTAAACGGGGGTCCAACATCACGCCAAAATTTGGGACTTACTCTGAAACTACCCCACCCGTACACACGGCCGGTGCTGGTCAGGGCGAAGGTGGCATTGTCGGTGGCGGCCACTTGTGTGAAGACGGTATCTGGCGGCACAGCGCTCATGTCGACTGGTGTCGGGGTGGATTCTCTCGGATTGAGCTCACCCTCGTCATCGCTGTCGCTGTCGCTGTTTTCGCCATCTATATCAACCAACTTGCCCTCCCATGTGGTGTCACGGCCAAGTGCGCCATGGTCATTGACTCCCCAAGTAAGGATCTTGTTGTCCAGCGTAAGAGCGGCGCCGTGCATGGCACCTAGAGAAACCTGGACGACGCCTGCGGGACCGGAGAGGTACGGGTTCAAACGTGGTTTCCCCACGTTCCCGGATTTGACTGAAGGCCCTAAGCCCAACTCACCACCGCTGTTGGCGCCGAGGACATAGAGATTGAGAGGCTGGGTGGGCCTTTGATTGAGGGTGTGCAACGCGGAACTTGCTCGCTGCCCTGCTGTTTGAGGCCGAGGCGCTGGTGGCGGCACAGTCTGGGCCTGGATGAGACTTTCGGTTGCCGTTGATGTTTTCTGTCGTTTGGGTCGGCCTTCTGACACGGCCGCGTCGGCCGCGTTTGTCCGCTTTACGGGCGCATTCCCGTAACCTCTGGCAAATGTGGTGTTATTTTTTACCGCCATTTTCATTTGCACTTCGTAGAAGCCGTCAAGACCGTAGGACGCAGTGGTTGATGGTTGGATTGGACTTGGCTCCCTTGGGGAGGACACAAGTCATCAAAAAATGACTTTTAGTGTTGGCTGCAGGGGTTATTCAGTCTTGGTAATCATCTGATTACCAATGCCTGGCGAGGCTATGGCTTGCGCCCCCTTCGAAATGCCGACAGAAATTGTGCCACATTTCTCTTTTTTGTTTTTGTCCAATTCTGGTACCAACGACCACATCCTTGGGCGGCGGGTTGTCGGAGGCTGACATGATAAGCTCCGAGATAGGTTCGCATATGAGGAACTGTGGAGCAATCGCTGCTTCCTGCTTGCTTCTCCCGGTACAGAGCGGGAAGCCGCGGCGTATGGAGCCGGGATGAGCGGATGACTGCGTGGTTTGCCGCAAGAGCCCCTCCTTCCCCTCTATGGCCTGAGCTCCATGCGGAGGCAATTGAACGTTCAAAGTTGTAAGGATTCTGACCACACCACCCCACCGTCGATTTAACTCTCGAAGAGCTCTCTGTACAAGTACTCTAATACCGATCTTTTTTTCTCCCTTTCCTCCAAATCTGAGGACCCAATTGGAAGTCTTCAGTTCTCCTATTTTCGACAAAGTGCCCAGGTCGGTCTTAAGAATTAAATCAGTCGGAGTCATTATCTGTTGCAAGGGAGACTGTAACGGCAGCAGCACTACGATCTCCTTCATCCCGGTGACGGCCAGTTCGACAAATTTTATAACATGATTGAGCTTCCTTTGGACCATGGCTCGTTAGAGCACCTCCTCCCCGTCTCGTGGAAATCCCAGATTACTGCTTGGCTCGCTGAGGACACGCCTTCCTTCGACGTGGGCGGTTTCGTCGTCGGCGACCACCCACGCACGGCGACACTGTGGGGCAAGTCATCCGGCATTCTTGCTGGCATCCCCTTCTTCAACGAGGTGTTCGCTCAATGCGGGTGCACGGTTGAATGGCACGCTCGCGAGGGCTCGCACATCGAGTCGCACGGCGGCAAGACGGCGATGGCGACAGTCAAGGGCCCTGCGCGGGGCATCCTCGAGGGGGAGCGCGTGGCACTTAACATCCTGGCGCGATGCTCTGGCATTGCGAGCATTAGCCGCAGGCTGCTGGTCAACCTGCGTAGCGCCGGCTGGCAGGGCACCCTGGCGGGCACGCGAAAGACAACCCCCGGCTTCCGGATTGTGGAGAAGTATGGCATGTTGGTCGGCGGGGCCGATACTCATCGGATGGACCTGAGCACGATGACCATGCTGAAAGACAACCACGTGTGGAGCCGTGGGAGCATCACGGATGCCGTCAAGGCTGCCAAGGCTGCGGGCGGTTTTAGCTTGAAGGTGGAGGTTGAGGTGCAAAGCGAGGAGGAGGCTGATGAGGCGATCGCCGCCGGCGCTGATGTTATCATGCTGGATAATTTCACCGGAGAAGGTGTCAAAGCTACGTCGCGGAGCCTCAAGGAGAAGTGGCAGGGTAAGAAGCAATTCCTGCTCGAGGTCTCAGGCGGCCTGACCGAGGACAACGCCGAACTCTACGTCTGCAAAGGTACGCTCTTGCCCGCAATGGGGCAAGAAAAATTCGTGCGGCGGAACGTTTGCTGACTGAGCTTACAGACATCGACATTCTTTCGACAAGCTCCATCCATCAGGGTGTGCGTCACGTCGACTTTTCTCTCAAGATCAATGTGTGAGAAGAAAGATGGCCAGGGATGTTAGGGGCTAAGCAGCATGCAAGTCAAGGCAGGAGGAGCCTTGCACAATTGCGAACTAGATGAAAAAGTAGGGAGATTCAGGCACCCTGCATGATGCGTACGGTCTGCCTCTTAATCTTGACCGCCTACACACAAGCAACCTGGGATTACGATTGAAATTTGTTGCTTTGATTAAAAAAAAAAAAGCCTTGCCAGCTGACGTTGGTGAGTTGCATCACTAGCACACCATTGACGCTCACCGCTGCTTTCTGTATGCATCTTCCATCTTGTGCCGCATCGAGATCAGCGAGATGCGGGAGAGAGACGCAGGGGTTGTACCGGGGTTGCCCACGTGGCTACCAAGCCATCAAGCCTACACTAGGTTGGAGGAGGTGCAAGGCTTGTGGGAAGTGCTCGTCATGAGGCCTTTCCTATTTCCCCTTGCTTTGCTGGCTAGTGTAGCCGCGGAGCATCGGACTAATGTACAGCAGCTGAGTGGCGGCAGCGGATGGCGGTTCTCCATACAGCAGATCATCGACCGTTACGAGTTTGGCTGCAGCCATCAAATCTCATGCTTTTCAATTCCAGTACCTAAGCCGCGGGTGTCCACTGCGAAAGAGCAGCACTGATTACAGCAGGCAGGCAATGCTCGCAGGTTCTATGACAATGATTTGGAAGAGGTTGTGGCACTTTGTTGTTTACTGCGCCTGTTCGTCGGCTGCTACTCCATTGGGGCACATCTTTCCAGCCTCGCCTCGCTTGCCTAACAGAGAACCGCTTGTCCCCTGGTCGATCCGGAGCCTTCATGCAACCAACAACAGCCGCTCTCGTACTCAATTTGACAGGGATACCATAGTGCGGCTGCATGGCACAGCTACTCTGCATCTCAACCCTGCAGTCCTTTGTCCCTTGTTCTGGTGCGCATTTATTACTTCGGTGCAAGTGTAGTAACTATGTATGCCCCGGTCGTGCCAGTCCAGGTAAAAAATGACGGGATATCGCCGCCATCTTCCACGTGGCAACGGATTCGAAACCAGCCGAGATGCATGCTTGAACCCCGGCTCGCTGATGACTGACCAGGTCCCTTATCAAATGCGTGCTTCGAACGATCCTGGAACATTGGCCCCTCCCCACCCCCCCGGCGCGCAAGTGGCTTTGGATCCCGGGCAACCTGCTTTGCACGACGTACACCACACGCATCGCTCCGAGCTCCAAATGGAAGGGCTTACACTCAAGGTGATTGACCTCTTTAAGTGGTGAGCAGTTGCTTGCAGCATGTATTTTGGGGTCATTGAATTGTGGACAATGTTAGCACACCCAAAGAGCGTTATGTACAGTACATGTACAGCATGCCGCTATAGATCCATGCGCGTCGTTGCGCTGTCTGCTTCTCAGTTCACTCAATCCTTGCTGGATACAATCCCTTTCTCTGGGTGCATACCAGCACCTCTTTCCAATGGAACGATCTGAGCTTCCCCATTCCTAACCGCCGTGATTTGACACAGACCGCCCGTCAAGGACCAGTTGCGGGAGCCTTGGCTAACTCCAGTCAACAAACGGCAGTTATTAATTTGGCTGAACCAATGAGACACGCATCTTGGGCTTTCGTCAGCCCCCCGGAGCCGGATCCCTGCCGCCATGTGGTTGACAAGGGGTCCGAGACGGGATGGCTGTTTGCGCCCGGGGGTCGTTTTGATCTTGCTCCTGCTGTATACGAAGTGTGTGCCTCAGATATCTTTTAGCCCATGCTTTTCTATAGTACTCGTGGGCGTGCGGTTTCCTGGCATGGAACTTCCCATGATGCAGGGGATGCTGCTGCTGCTGATCGCCTTTAAAATGGGACTCACCGGCCCTCGGAGAGCGCAGCCTGCTCCTAGACAGACGACACTTATAACGTATGCTTCCATTCAGAATATATATAGGCGCTTCGTAACCGTCGTTCCCGTCATCTGAACGCTTCAGGTTGCTAAGCCTTACCTCTTTTCTGAAGATCCTCCTTATCCCCTCTCACTCAGTCACCCCTCCCAAACATACGTCAGCCTCGACTTCAACGATCGACCCCCATGGACGCTCAGAGTGCAAACGACTCAAAAGACTGGATCAGCCTCTATATTGAGACAGTTCAAAGTGAGAGGCAAAAGCGTGAAGAACATACGGTGGACATAGAGGAGTCGATCCAACAATACACGGCAGCAGCCAGAGATAAGATCAGAGCCGCCCAGGGTCTGGGACATGCGGTGCCACTCCCAAACGGTACGGAAACATTAGAACCAGCAGAACAAGGATAAGACGAAGAAATCATCGTGCAGCATTCGGGGAGGAAGGGGGCGGAGTACTGATGAACCAGCATAGCGCAACTGAAGTAAGCTTCCGCGGCAGAGGCTCTCTGTTGCTGTTATCGTTGCTGATAGTTGGATTATAGATGGCATTATAAAGCCTAGATCTAATACGGACATCCCAGGCCAAGTAGCCTGACTTTCAGCCATCGCGATCTACCAAGAGTGGCAGCAATACTAGCATTTACGAGTGTTCATGGGAGAGGTGGTGGGGAGGAGCGGGTCATTAGGGGACGCATTTTTATGTATAACAGTTGATCTCATTTCCGTCCTTGTTGTATAGTAGCTTGACAATATGAGATGGTTATTTCAGACTCTTGCTTTGGCCTTCTGTGATGTGTGAAACAACAGACGCGAAACAAACCAAGCCTGAAGACAACTCCCTTTCCGCGACATTTGCGTGGTACATCTTGACACACTTGAATGACATACAGAAAATCCGCAACTCGTCCCAGCGTGTAGGAGCCGGACATGTTAACGTTGCTGATCTATGGAAGATAAGATTATCGCAAACCTCCCCACTTCCCCACGGGGATCGGCAGCTACCCGTCACGGAGCACAGCGGTCGAGGAGCGGTGTGGCTCGCTGCATACGCCGGGCACCAGCTTTGGGGCATCGTTGTTGCACAGTCCTCGGCGCAGCCTTGGTTCCACAATCAACGAGTAAGGGGAAGAAAGGCCATAAGATGTCAATAAAGAGCAAAAGTTCCGAGTATTGAGCCGAGTGCGGGAAGTCCATCAGACCGGTTGTCCCTGATCCCGGGAGCACGCAGGGGCCGGTGAGACGAGACGATGACGTGCCTCGCCACCGGTGACAGGTATGATGCGGCAATGTTGGTATGCAATGTCATTTTCAACTATCGCGAAGCATCCTAATTTATATCTACGTCTTATCAATTGGTACACCATTCACATACCTACCTCGGAAATCCATGAAACGGCCTGACAGGGCCGATTCAGACCTCATGGGTCTTTGGTCGCGGATGCTTTGGCTACGGTGAAGCCGCAAAAACTTGAGCGTGCCCTCTGTTTTTATTCAATAGTTGGGATGTAAGTGTTCTATTGATAGTTAGGCCCTCGGCTATTTCTTCTATATCTGGACAGTTCAGCCCCTTATCTCATCCGCGGGAGGATACCACAGGGTTCCTGGCTTTGTGGAACCTCACGACGGGTAGCGGCAGCTCTCCTGCAACTATTTTAGTTACGCTTCAGCTCGGCTGAACATCGGTATCATCAAGATCCTGAAAGCTACGGTACTATCACGACAGATGTCGAGACTGACTTGGGATGTATAAAGGCGGCATCCAGTTTCTACCTGTAGACAGCATATCCTTCATGCTGAGCAATATACATGTACCTTTCTAATATTTGCCAATGACCCAGCCAGACCTCACCTCGCTAGAGACCATGTCATCTGAACATAGACAGGAGATGGTCTGTGTCGATGCACAGTCTTCCAACACCTCTTGCCTGGTCTCTTCATCGGTTGACTCTACCAACCCAATGCCAGGCGAGGTGGCTAGCAATTCGATTTGTGCTGTCATCGACGGTGATTCATCAAACAGCGTGCGTCTTGTTGGGGCGGGTTTTGGCTCCGTGCTTTGGGCAGGCGCCTCAGGAACTGAGATCCAGAGTTGCACGACCAGCACCGTCTTATTCTCGGGAGCCGCCATTGGAGAAGGCACCTACATCTGCGCATCCGGTCTGGGTGAAGAACAAGAAGCGGTGCAATGGTAAGCCAAGTGCACCTGCGAACCCTCCGTAAGTATGGCTGACGTGAGAAGTAGCCACCACGGCAACAACGCAATTGTTGGCTCTTCGATACTCGAACACCGAAAGCGTCTCGGCACACTGGGGCTGGGGAGGATCTCATCCATACCTCCTGGCGGCAACTACAGAGGGGACGACACGAACAAGAAGCGCAAGAAGGCGCGTCGACAACACTGGGGAGCCTGCGATTCATTTCCATATCCACCAAGAAACCATCCAAGGCCCCCAGGTTCCGGTTCTTCACGAGTGCCGGCGGCAGAGTCGGCAGAGTCGGCAGAGATGGGCGAGCTGCTGGACGGCGCAAACAGCTAGTTGCAGCCGCGACTTGGTTTTGCGCTTGAAAGTTTGCACGGCTGTCGAGGGTGGAATTGTAGATGCCACCGAGACAATACCGGTTCTGGTCTCATTTGCTGCTGGCGTCCGCCTTTAAAGGGTTATGAGGGGTCTCGGTCGTTGTGCCTTGCTGTTTGTTTCTGCTTAGCATCGTTGACTGACAAGCTGTCCTCTCCAAATTGCCATCATTAACTTATGAATTGCTCAATAACTTTTTTTTCTTTTCTTCTTATCTCTCCTTGAGCCAGATCATGTTGCTCCGACACAGTTATCGTGGGAATACATGGGTCTTAGAGTCCAAGCGCAGACTCTGCACAATCTATATGAATCACCTCATGACTTTACGCACTCGTACAACTTCCAAAGGTCCTTGAGAGAAAACCTCGACACTTGGGCTTACCGGGTTTGCCGCGAAGGTGCTACCGGTGACCGAGAGTATAACCGACGCATTTCCGAATTTACAGCGGACTTCGTGTCACATGAAGTGCCACCAAATCCATTATCTGCCTGCTCGTTCCTGCAACCGGAAATCGATAGCTCTTGTGGTGAGGAGGTTGTGTAAAGAAGGAAGGTATTCGAGGCGCTGCTAGCTGCACGAGACGGTGTACGACCCTGGACAGGCATCCTTCTACTAATCTAATTCTGATTGATATACACGTAGGAAGGATATCGTATCTCCCTTGCCTTTGGTGTTGAGGTTGAAAGAACTCGAGTATGTTAGTCGAGGTGGAGCTGTTCTGCGTGATTTGACCTGTCAGCGTTGCTTGTCCGGCAATCTGACGCTTTTTTCGACCTGGAGATATCAAACATGCTAATAAAGTATTTTTCTCTACTTCTTCTTTTTTTTCCCTCCCTTTTTGATCATGAGAAGTTCAGGGACTGATGCAGTAGGACAGGCCGCAGCGCCGACGGAAATTCGAGGAAGGACGAAGGTCTCCCGAGCGATTCGGTATTTGCTGACCCGACACAAAGTTGACATCCCGAGGAAGGCAGAGACAAGCAGTGGCCTCCAAGGCGGCATAGCGCCGCCATCCCCCACTAGCCTTAGTCATTTTTTTAGCAGGTTTAGTGCTCCCTGCCGTCCTCAGCAACCGGCCAGGTGACTCAAACGCCGGCCAAAGCAAGGAGGCGGCGCTTAATCGGGAAGCTACCAGAGTATGGTACAAACGCCAGATGAGAACAAATGGCGAGTGGGAATTTTTACAAAAATAAAAAATTTCCCATTTAACAAGCAAGGTTGGGATGAGAGAAAAGCATTTAATTGCTTGCCATTTTCAACACGGGTACTTCGGATTCACTCTTTTTCTCCCATTCTCTTTCAAATCGTCTAGGTAGCCCACCTGTCGATTCTGCGAACTCTGATTGCCCGTTCAGACTCTCCTTGACCAAACCAACTATACCGCTTCGCAACCTACGCACATAAGAAGCACGATACCACAATGTAAGAACAAATGAAACTCTTTCAACGGCCACTTAGTCACTGGCTGGAACTGATGCAAACCACACACTGTCAAACAAGAAAACACAAAATATCTCGAGTCGCTGCTTACAGAAGTGAATAGTTTCGATCTCCATAAGCAGGCAGTATCGAAATGAAGGACAGGAAACCCATCATTGAGCTCGACGGCAGAACCGGCGAGGGCGGCGGCCAGCTCGTGCGCATCGCATCGGCTCTGGCAGCAGTCGCCTCTCAACCGATTCGCATTACCCACGTCCGGGGTAACCGAGAAGGGTCTCGGGGTGGCGGTATGTTGTTCATTCTCATGTCCAGCTACATTCATCACGATCAATCAATTCATAAAACATCCCAACATTCGCACTAATACGCGAAAATGAAAGGCCTCAAATCCCAGCACGTAACAGCCATCGACTACCTCGCCAAGGCCACGGCGGCCGACGTTTCGGGCCTTTCGATCGGCAGCCAAACGCTCGAGTTCCGCCCACAGTTGCGGCCGTCGCAACTAGCAGAGCGCCACATTAAAATTGCCGCCGAGTCGCCCGCTGCGTCCACTATGCTCATCTTCCAGGCCGTCTTTCCCTATCTGCTTTTCGCGGGGAACGACAAGGGCGAGCCCGTCACGCTCGAGATCTCAGGGGGCACCAACGTGTCCTGGTCGCTATCTTTCGAGTACCTCGACCAGGTGCTGCTCCCCGCGCTGCACGAGGCCTTCGGCATCGCCGTCGAGCGCAAGCTCCTCGCGCGTGGCTGGAGCCTCGGCCGCCAGCAACAGCGCGGCAAGGTTGAGTTCAAGTTCAAGCCGCTCAGACCAGGCGAGACGCTCCGGCCCAAGGATAACGCCAACAACAACAAGGACGGTGCTGCGGCGGCGGCGGTCTACCGTCCAGGAAACGGGGCCCTACCGGTCGTCGAGGATGTTGAGGGTATCGATATATCGATGATAGTGCCTTTCGGGATGCGTGATTCCATGATGGAGGCGCTCGTGGAGGACTTGGAGCAGCTGTTTCCCAATGTAGAAGTCGACTTCAAAATCAACGAGGACAGCGGGGACAACTCGAGGATCTACGTCCTGCTGGTCGCCAAGGCGGGTACGGTACGCTGGGGCCGAGACGTCCTGACATCAATGCCGAAGAAGGCCAAAGGCAAGGGCGGCATGCAGACGGCGAGCTCGCTGAGTGCAACCATCTCTCGGAGGTTATGCAAGGACCTGTACGAGGAGGTGTCGAGCGGCGGGGTCGTCGACGAGTTTCTGCAGGACCAGCTGATCATCTTTCAGGCCTTGGCTGACGGTCGCACGTCGTTTCCTCGTGGCGAGACTAAGGAGAGCCTCGAGCACGCGGTGGCGAAGCTGACGATCAGGGACGATTTGCGCAAGGACAGGACAGACAAGCCGTTTGGTGAGGGTAGTGACCACACAACTACGGCCCGATGGGTTGTCTCGCAATTGTTGCCGGGCGCTGAGTGGTATAACGGAGGCCTCCTCTGCCAGGGCGTCGGCATGTATATGCCGAAGAAGTAGTCGGACGCGGGTTCGCAACGGCGGCAGTCTCTGTTGTTTTATGCATCGGCGTTGTTGGGCTTTTATTTTGCTGACGCCGTCTCTGCTTCCTCGGAGTCTTTTCTCTTGAGCGTTAGTCACTGATACCCAAAACATGCGACATTGGTACAGATTTCCATGATGGAAACAAACAAGGATCGTGAACATGTCAAAACAGCAAGTGACCGAAGAGAAGATAACAATGCCAACTCACTGTTCACACATAGGGGGGTTCTTGAGCCTGCACTCTCTCATTGTCACGTAACCGTCAATGCACTTATCTATGACGCTCATAGGCCTCGGCCTCTTTTTGGCGTGCCTCGACTAGCTCGATTACCTCCCGGCTGTAGACGTCTTCGAGGCTCTTGTCTCCGAGGAGCACCTCCTTCAGGTGCCTTACAGCTTCCTCCTTGGTCATGCAGACCAGATCACGGAGTCTCAGATTCGAGGACTTTTGTTCCTCGTTGCCTTCTCCAATCCGGACGAGCGTGGTCTGCTGGGGCTTCTTCCAGCGGATCAGCATAAGCTTCGTGGGGATGCCAGTGACGGCACTCCTGCCTCGGAAAGCCTCTTCAACGAGGAAGCTGATGTCGCCCGGGGTGATGGGGACCTTGAGACCGATGCAGACGTCCACCCGGCCGCCTTCGAACATGCGGACAACCTTCTCCTCGCTGGCTTGGACGTACGCCAGAATGGCCTCGTACATCTTATCACGAGCCTTGGCAGGTTGGTAGTCCATCGGGTAGCCTGAAGGGGGTCAGTTACTGGCGATAGCAACCACGGTAATACAACAAACTGACCAGAGATTTTGGTGATGACGTGGTTCGCTGCGACGTATCCGAAAACAGCCGGCATGGTGCCCAGCACCGGCAGGATGCGCACGCGGAAATCGGGCAGCACACCCAGGTCGCCCACCGACCCCTTCTGGAACTCTTCCTCGGGCAGCGGCAACAGCGCGGCCTTGCCCTCGCCCATCTTTTCTGTTGAGTACACCACGGGAATGCCGCTGCTAACACCAAGCAGCTTTAGCCGCCTCCTGGTTGCCCTTGACAGCCCGTCCTCGAAACTCGCCCCAATATCCCCCACCATGACCCTCGTTGGGTCGCTCTTGGTGCCGGCCCCCATGGCAGAGATGACCGGTAGCCCCTCGTCGTGACAATACTTGAGCAGCTCGACCTTGCTCTCGATATTGTCGATCGCGTCAATCACAAAGTCGGGCCGCCTCCTCTGATCACCCTCCCACCCCTCGAGCAGAGACCCCGCGGCAGCCTTGTCAAACTTTTGCAGGCGCAGGTCGAAGCGAACCCATGGGGCGACGGCGACGAGGCGACGCTGGAGGCACTGAACCTTGGGCAGGCCGACGTCGGCAAGGGTGGCGACGGCGTGGCGGTTGAGGCTGCTGAGGGTGACCTGGTCGAAGTCGATGAGGCGGATACGCTGCACGCCGGAGCGGGCGAGGGCGGTGCAAGCGTGCGAGCCGACACCGCCGCAGCCAACAACGACGACGAAGGCCGCGCGCAGCCGGCGCAGGCCCTCCTCGCCCAAAAAGACGCGGTTGCGCGCCAGCTGCTCGAGAATCAACTCGTCGTCGAAGTCGCCGTTCTGTGCACGGTGCGCGAGCGCCTGGTTGTGCTCGTCTTCTTTGTCGGGTTTGGGTAAAGGTCCGACGCGAGTTACCTGGGACAAGAGGATGAAAGGTTAGCCGGGACGATTGATCGGCTTGGTGGTGGTAGTGTTGGTGACTGTGAGGAACAGTACCGATTGGAGAGCAGGCTCGGTCCCATTATCGCTGGGCTGCGGAATGGACTGCTTGAGACGGGAGACGCGGTCGCCTTCCTGCAGGCGCTGATAGCTGAGGACGGCGCCCGCTGCGACGGCCGCAGACACGACGGCTGTGGCGGCAAGTTGAACCTTGGGGTTGGATGTGAGGGAGGCCATTGTGCTTCAGATGGAAGTGTATCCGGGGGAGACAGTCATAATCTCGTGGTCGGTGCAGGTGGCAGTCAATTGCTGGCCAAACGCTTGAATGGGCGGCGGTGGTTGGATTTAGGTTGGATCGAAAATTCAATCCCAGATCTCGTCCCAAAATCGAGGTTTCGTCATTCCCACACGGACAGGGGTAGCTCTGCCGGATCCACCACAGCAAACCTTGCGAAGCCCCGCGCCCAACGCCACCGGCTGCTTACAAGTTTGGGTTCATTATGCGCCTCACAATGGCTTGCCTGAACCCCTTCCTGAAGCTATTGTCCAGGCAGCTCCAGGACCTGGGCCAGAAAGCCACGTCCGTTGATGCACCTCTTCCAGGATGGCCTAGCTTCCACTCTTCGTTGCTCGTTGGTAATTGATATTTGACATGGACTGCCCAGAGTGGGTGGTGCCTGTAAAGATCAAAGAAAAAGGAAGAATAAGGACAAAAGGCGGACAAACGACAGAGTTTTACGGAATGCAAATATCGAGTACTTGTATCTTAGGGGTATTAGAGAATGCTGGGGTTTGCACTAGTTTCCATGCTCTGCTTGCTCCCTAAGACATGCACTTGTAATCCGTACATGGTTAGTTTGTTTTCGTCAGTTGCGTTGCGCGCGGCCGTTCCGGTCGCATTCGGGTTCGCATCTCCTGCGCAGACTCCTTATCTGTTATTACCCCACGATCTCGCATTCTTATCCGGGTTGGCTTCCGGCCAGGGCCGATGCATGTGGATCGGTACCAGGCCAAGGCCCACCCTCCGCTACCCTGGACTGCCACTGACTGCGTATATCTGTAGGACTTATGCGTGTCAGCATATAGTACCCCGCAATACAGGGGCTTGTCGAATTTGGGCCTCCATTTGCAAAGGAGAATGCGGTGGAGGGAATATAAGAGGGTTGCCTGGCCTTCCTTGGGTCGAGACCTCTCGAAAAGACCGGCAGCTCCTCAAACTCATAAGTGAAGAGCGGCTCGGAACGAATCCCTTTCCCAGACTTCACATCCCTATTTTGTCCACCACACAATGGCTTCAGCCCAGGGCAAGACTGTCATTGTCACCGGCGCCGCTGGCGGCCTCGGAAAGGCCATCGCAACCACTTTTCTCGCAGCAGGGGCCAACGTCGCCATCTGTGACGTCGTGCCGCATCGCATCGCCGAGGTCATTCAGGAGTGGGACAAGCCGTATGGCGACAGGTTTATCACGCGGCCCACGAACGTCGCGGACGAAGCCGCTGTGCAAAGTCTTATCGACGATACCGTTGCTAAGTTCGGTCGTCTTGATGTCCTCGTAAACGCGGCTGGCATTATGGACGGGTTCGAACCCGCAGGTGATCTCTCCAAGGAGAAGTGGGACCGCGTGCTCAACGTCAACCTGAACGGGCCCTTTCTCACCACCAAGGCTGCCATTGCCCAGTTCGAGAAGCAGGAGAACCCGGGCGGTGTCATCATTAACATTGGCTCGATTGCCAGCGTCCACGGCTTCAAGAGCGGCCTTGCTTACACCGTGTCCAAGGCCGGGCTCATGGCCCTGACCAAGAACACGGCTGGCTACTACGGGGACAAGGGTATCTACAGCATCGGTCTGCTGCTGGGCGGTACGTGTCATACTCACAGCTTTGCGATGCCAGGGTAAATGCTAACAGCGTTTTCAGCCATGGATACCAACATTACAGATGCATTTGCCCACGGTATGCACATGGAGGCGTACCAGAAGATTCAAGGCTCCTCGACGCCCTTCCGCCCAGAGCTTCAAGTACCTCTCGCGTCGGTGGCCAAATATTGCGTCTTCCTCACCGACAAGGATATTGCGCCTTCTTCCAACGGCTCATGTATTATGTTTAACAAGAACTGGCCCGAGGCCTAAGCTCGTCGAGTGGTGAATTGGCGATGAGCTGCTTTCGAGTCAGGGGGGTAAACAATTGATCCCCACCTCGTATGCAATCGCTTGTTTGTCCACCTCTATCTCGTATACAAATACAAACCAAGTCAAAACTCTATTCCTCGACAGAGAAAACTTACTACCATCATGAATTCCAGGTATTCCTAGGGTTAGGAGATGTGAGCGACCGAGGGTGTGGCTTTGCTTCTGCCAGGAATGCAAAGAGATGACATCTCAAGGAAGACCAGCCAAAGTAACCAAATAAGGATTTCCACGCGACGACTCGATTTAGCACCTATTGTATTGATTAATATACTAAGAGGACCATCCCAGTTGGGCCTGCAACGGCTAATAGGCAGCAAAGGAATGTCAAGAAGGAAACAAGCCAAGATCAGGAGAAAAAGGCACTTCATCTTGGATGGATTAGTGGTGGTGTTGAAGTTGAGGGTAGGATTGGATCATCTGGCAGGGGCGTCTTTGAGCGCTCTTCCGAAGGTGAGTGTAGGGGTTGAATGCTGGTCGTCAGAGATGAGGTACGGATGAGTCGAGATGATGGGAGCAGTGGTCTATATGCCTTCATTTTTCTCTTCTTTTTCTACATCGGTGTTATGTCCTGGATTTTATCCCTGCATGTCACACTAAAGGACGCCTGAGGGAGGGGGGATTCTGGTGAGAATCTGTTGGAGTTGCGGGTGTTCGAGGGTCGCAGATGTCCCTTGCGTAAGTGTTCCTCCTAAAGAGTCACAGAACGATGACTATTTAGACAATGTCCCTTAGGAAAGAAAGTCGGGCTTCCCTGGCTACGCCCAAAATTCGAGACACAGTCACCGCAATTTCACTTGGGCTAATATGCCACTGAATGGCTATCCAGATCTCTTCAGAATCTACTAGAATTTCTACCAACTTCCATCTTGCTGTACGCTCTTGGAACTCGATGACGAGGCACTCCTACCGTCCGGCCTCAAGCAACTGCTTGGCCGTGTCCCTCAGCTTGAACTTCTGAATCTTGCCGCTTGCCGTCTTGGGGTATTCCTTCACGAACCAGATATGCTTCGGCACCAGATGGCTTGATAGGTGCCTCCTGACCCACTCCCGCACGCTCTCCCTTGTCAGCAAGTCTCCCTTCCCCGGTGCCTCCTTCTCCCCCTCAGCCGTGACGCCCTCGTGCACAATGATGAACGCACCGACGCTCTCCCCGTACTTTTCATCCGGCACGCCCACAACGCTGACCTCAGCCACAAGCGGATGCTGAAAGAGACAGTTTTCAATCTCTAGCGGGTGAATGTTCTCGCCGCCGCGGATAATCAGGTCTTTGATGCGCCCCGTGATCTCCACGTACCCGTCCTCATCCATGCTCGCTTCGTCTCCGGAATACATCCAGACCTCCTCCGTCCCCTCCTCATCATCCTTTTCCACCCGTCTCACCTCCTCTGTCCGCTCCTTATCCCCCCAGTAGCCCTGCATAACCAAATACCCCGCGGCGGCCAGCTCGCCCCTCTCCCCGATGGGAAGCACGCGCCGCCTGTCCGAGGGATCCACGATCTTGACCTTGGTATGCGGCATCACGCGACCGACGCTCCTCGTTCGCTTCTCAAACGGGTCAGTCGGTGCCGTCATGCAGCTGACGGGGCTGGTCTCAGTCATGCCGTAGCAAATGACAAGGTCTTGAAGGCCAAAAGTCGCGTAGAGCCGGCGCATGATGGACTCGGGCACTGAACTGCCAGCGCCGATGCCCTTGCGCAGATGCGTCGGGAAGGCGGCCACCTGCTCGCGCGGGATCAGGTCGGGCCGGTGGTGCAGCAGCTCGAACATGGCGACAAACATGGTGGCAACGCCGTAGAGTCCTGTGGCCCGATGGTCGGCGATCATTCGCAGGTTTGCCGCCGGGTCAAAGGCCGGCGAGGGAAAGAGGATGGCCGCGCCCGTTGTGGCGGTCGCCATGTACCCGAGAACGGAACCGAAACAGTGGAACAATGGCGGTGGGCATACGATGAGGTCGGACGGGTCAAGACCCATGCGGTTGGCTATGAGCGCGCCGTTGTTGAGGATGCTTGCGTGGGAGAGCATGGCGGCTTTTGGTTGCGACGTGGTACCCGAGGTGAATTGAATGTTTACTGGAAATTAACATTAGCATAGCCGTCTTGTCTGCAAGGCATTTGTATTGGAAATAACGTTGCGTGACGAGCCGAGGCAGTGTGAAGCAGTGGCGCATGGGCAAGCCGCACTTAGATCACACGGGTGCATTGCGCGCTGTAATGTTACTCACTTGTTTCGGTAGGAGAAAGCGGGGAGTCAGGGGTGACGGCTCGGGCGGCGAAGGTCGAGGAGGAGGCGCGGAAAGTGGTGAGGTCCGGTATGAGGGAGGTAAACGGTGTCAGGGAACGGAGGGAAGCGAGTGGCGGAAAGCCGCTGAGAGGGTGCGAAGCGGAATTGTCGACAACCACGACGGTCTTGAGAGTTGGGACTTCGGGCGACTCGACACGGCCCGACTCGAGGTCCGGGACTAGTGTCTGTAGCAGAGGAAGGTTGCTGCGCCCCCGGCAGGGCTTGTAGGCGAGGTCGGTAACAGCACCGATGATGAGTAGCTCGACGCCCAAGTGGTTCAGCGCGGCTGTGACCTGCTTGACGTTGAAACCCGGATTAAGTGGGACGAGAATGGCACCGAGTTTGAAGATGGCGTAGGTCAGAGCAGCGAACTCGACTGAGTTACCTAGGCTAACGGCCACCCGATCGCCCTTTCTAACGCCTAGAGACCGCAAGGAATGGGCCAGCGCATTCGATGCAAGATCGAGTTTTTCATAGCTTAGCGCAGTCTCCACGGCGGCGGGAAGCCCTTCAGTGGGCAGGTTTGGGAGTGCATCTCGACCTGCGGTTGGCGTGCGGCAGATGACAGCAGGCCAGTCGCCAAACTCTTTGACAATGGAGCTGAAGTGCTCTGGTATGGTGTGCGGCAGCAATGGTGGCTATACCTAGCAGTCAGCAGTGCCACAGCGCATAAAGCTTTGTGAAAATCTGGACCTAATGCCTACCTCTGCTGGCCCCTCATAAATGCTTCGAGTCAAGGTGCTGACCGTTTTCTTACTCTCAACAGGTCGCCATTTCGTGATGCACGATGAAAACTTGGGAGTGTTTTGGAGAAGTCGGCCATGCCGACAAGGCGTGTGGAAGACTCCTGTCGTCCACCGCGTGTGGAGGCGCATCGTGTGGTGGGCGGTGTCCCTTTCCTCTTCGCTTTTCTCTTTGTTTTGCTGCTATGACGTAAATGAACCATATGTGATTTTGCTAGACTTTGAAGATGAAGAGCGTCGTCGCAACAAATACAGAAAAATTAGACAAAAGAAGCAAAACCAAAGGAGAGAACGAGAGAAAGGAGGTCAACCCACGATCTGCCTTTCAGGGGCGCTCGTGAGTTGCACCGCGCGGGACTCCGAGGCAACTGGCATGGCCCACAGACCGGACGTTCTTGGCAGTTGGAGAGAATGCGGGGTGCAGATACGGCGCTGTTTCCCCGCAGTTTGGTGCTTGGCATGCGCTCGACGCCAATTGGGGATGACCTACTGGCGTCTGACCCCTCTTATGTATTTGGCTGAGGAGGAATGCAATCCCTACGAAGGACATACTGCTGCAAGTTATGAGCTGCCTCTTAAATTCATACCTCCTTTCATTGTCTCATTTTTATCCCTTACCTCACGTCTAACACTTGTCAACCCGGTAAACTGTATTAACCTCCTTTTGCATGGTGAAAGAACTACCTCGGCAACGCTAATCCTGAAATCCTCACCTCGAGAAGACAACCATAAGCCATGGATGCGGAGTCAATGGCAGCACCCCGCTGATCTCCGCTCCAGACTCCACGCCCGCCAGGGCCCGGTAATGGGAGCGGAACAAGGCCCTGGGAAACTCGGCGTGCCTGGGTCGCGCCGCGCTGAGCCGCCCCCAGCCGTTCGTAGAGCAGTCCGTTGCCAGAACGACACCAGCAACCCTGCTACGTAATCTGGACACGTATTTCTGTTCCAGATTCAGCGTTGCGATGCTGTTCCCACAGGGAACATGAGTGTTAACCTTTACAGTCTCTAGAACTGGCTTCACACCATCCTCCAAGCAGGGAAAGAGTGTTCTCTTAAAATGCCCGCCGTCAATTGTCTACCTAGTTGAAACTTGTGCATCAGTCTTATGGCAAGGGGATGCACTTCGCCCGGCGCCTCAAAGAGACGAAACATGCAGCCCCTCATCCCACGGTGCTTTTTGGCCCCAGAAATGGCCCCTTTCGGCCAACATGTGATTGACCGCCCAACCTCCGGTTCTCACTCCGAGCATGGCTCGAATTCAACATAACTCCACCCTCTACGTCGTGGTTGTACAAGATCCTCGAAATTGACATGGAACAAATCACAGTTTTCTGTACACTTTCTATACCTCGCCTGTGTTCCAGGAACCGCCTGGAAACAATGCAGTGCTGACACCAAAATAACGCCGAACCATGCAGGTTGTAAAATGAGATTAAAAGAGGGTATGGTATGCGTCGTTGCCGAGGGAAGGAGAGAAAGAATATCGTCAAGAATAGGCAGCAATATCGCGAGAGGCCTGCT
The DNA here is from genome assembly GCA_033296725.1 of Corynascus novoguineensis. Classification (NCBI taxonomy): domain Eukaryota; kingdom Fungi; phylum Ascomycota; class Sordariomycetes; order Sordariales; family Chaetomiaceae; genus Corynascus; species Corynascus novoguineensis. The sequence goes on along the minus strand of MU857696.1, from coordinate 53,140 downwards.
ACTCGCCAATGTGCCGTTCGCTCTCGGGCTTCCATGTCCCTGTCCGCGCAGCTCAGGTTAGCAGTTGCGGGTATAGAAAACGAGAAGAAGAAAAAAATAGAAATAGGCATACCCTCGAAGTCGTGTTTCACAAACGCCATCGGGTCGTCATAGTCCTTGGCTCCCATCTGCTGCACGCCTGGAGAAAAACTCGTAATCGGCAGTACGACGACATCTCCGACCCGCCTTGGGTTCTCCATGCCCGTGAAGTTTTTCCAGTCGATCGGCCCGGGGGACTGGCTCAAATCAAAGTACCGCGGATCGTTGAAGTACTCGAAGATGATGTCGGTCCACAATGCAGGGCCGGTAAACTCGATCACGCGCTTGTTGGTGACACGCTTCAGTGACCCGGTCTTCTTGCTCTCCAGTGTCTGCTCTGTAATCCGTGCGACCACCTCCCGCAGGACCGGATGTCCAGGCTTGGACTGGATTGTCCACTGACAGAACTGGATCCGGCGGCTGTACCAATCTTTCCAGTCCGGGCGATCCGGGTCCGCCTCAATCCCAATCACCAGCCCGACCGTGTCGCGGGGCACGGCTTCGGGGATCCACTCCAGCGCGCTACGAAGCGCGTAGGTGTCAATGTCCGAGTAGATCCCACCCCTCGCGAGCAGGATCAAGTAGCGGAAAAAGTCGGCCTTAAGGACGGGTAACGGCAGCGCCTCGTATGCCTCGAGCACCTCGGGCACCGACGCGTACAGCAGGCGGATCAGGTACACGGCGACTTGGTCCGTGATAACCTCGTGGATGAAGCCCGGGTGCTGCTCAGTCCATGTAGCCTCTTGCTCGCGAAAGTCAAACTCGCCGTGGGCAGGCGTCCACTTCCACGTCTGCCATATGTACGCGGGAAACTTGGATTCCACATCGTAGGGGAATTGGTACGCGAGCTTATCGTGCAGCGTCATTTTGGACATGTCCAGTATCGGCTTCTGCGCTTTCGGTGAAGACCGGTCGCGGTCCTTCTCGCCGACGTGGACGGCCTCGCTTGTGCTTGTCGACGGGGTTGATTGCGAGTCATCGCTCGAGTCGGGATCGGAGGGCGATTTTGGGAATTCGACCGCTAATGACGAGGCTGCTGGGGACGTTGATCGTGTCGTGAAGAAGAGGACGGTGAGGAAGAATGCCGCGGCCACGAGGGCGCGGCGAAAACTGAGCATCGTGCCGATTTGATCGTCTGCGTGGCGCAAACCGTAGACGTCCTTGCTACTTGATGTTCAAAAGTGCCTCGCGCACTCGCGGCGCGCGGTGGTGAGGAGCAGCGACGCAGATTGGTTGCTGAGTACAATCCCCCCTTGTACCCAGCTTCGAACCGGGGACGCGAGTAACGCGCACGAGAGTGGTATCACGGGGCAAACGAGACCGTCAAATGCCAATTGAGTTGAGGGAGGAACGAAAAGTCGACGGTGATAATCAACAGGAGGTCGGAAAGTCGATCAGCTGCTCGCTCTCGGGGCCTGCGAACTCGGATTTGCTGCCCCTTGCAAAGTCGAGCGAACCCACGAATTGGGCAGGCGGGAAAAATGATTCGGATAGACAGGGGTTCAAATTCGCGGTTCGTTGATCAAACCTCGCAACCTTGGTTTTAGGCCAGATAAACGGCTTGAGGCAGATCCGACTACGATGATCGGGTCGGCCAAGAAATTTGCTGCTGCCAGGGATTGCCACGGTGCAAAGACCCACAAGGCCCCGAAGGAGACAAACAACGGTGACCTCAATGCTCTGCTATGTAGTTGGGTTAAGGTCGAGGAGGCGCTCCGCGTGGTAGAAGAAGTCTGTTCTCTCCGTTCCCGCCCTCTTCTAGAACAATTTCAAGGTGGGAATGCGAGATGAAGATACCAGGGGCGCAACTGCTCGCTAGATGGGTGTGGGGGCCACCGGGCATCCGAGACACCCAAAGGTCTTGGCGTTCAACAATGACGTTGGCGTGCCAGTTTAATATCGATCTGTGCACTGAGCTGAGGCCTATGAAAAGGTCAATTGTTAGAGAAACGTGGAGGTAAGTAAGTGTACACAGAAGTTCAAACTCGCTGGGTGTCGTAGATTGGCAGGACTGTACTCCGTATTGTGCAACAAAGTTTGACATGGCGAAGCAGCAGTGCCATGGTGGATCTCCCATGGCCTTAGATTGCACACACGTCATCCACTGCCCACAGAGCCCTGGTTTCCTCCGACCCTCCGGTATTTACACTAGCGTAGGACTCCGTGCTTCTGTAAGACCCTGCAGGTACATTGCACTCCCTCCACTACGACGACGACTCTCTCCATGATGGATGACCTAAAGAATAGTCTTTGCCGGAACAAGGGGTTTTGCCCAGAGCTTGCAACACCCGATATGACATACCGTTTCTGAGCATTTTGCTTTACCTATTCGTAACCGGCAGCCAAGTTGCATTGTTTCCGATCAACTGGAGCCACTGCTTCCAGTAGCTTTCTTGACGATCCACCGGGCGATCCGCTTTTGCACGCGCGGCAAGTTGTGGGGAGGGTACTCAACATGAAACGTGCGGCGTGCTACTGTTGGCCCCTGCTCAAGCCCACGCTGCCAGCGGCGGCCAGCCAAGCAGCCCTCGCAGGATAAATTCCTTGAATGCCGAAAGACAACATCCCGCAGCACACCTGTTGAAATACGGATTCGATTACCGGACATAGTAAGTTATATTCAGCCTGTTGTGTCTGCAGGATGGCGACATCAGCAACAATTAGATTTTACAGCAAAATGGTTGATCAATACCCCGCGCGGTCGAGGCAGGAATTGGTTCCGCCGCAATCCGGCGCTTTTCTCCCTTACACTTACTTATCTTTCATTAGTAGATTCGGAACCCGGGCTAACCACAAGCATGCGGACCGCCACTACTTGACGAATTCTTCGATGACTACGGAGTGATCTGTACTTCATAGCTGGCGAATCCTACACTACCTACCCACCTTCCGCCACAGGAAAGTGGAACTTCTTTTCTGCCATAGTGTTAAACGAGAACAAAGCGCGAGCACTACACTCCGCTTGATTGGTAGGGAGGGCGCAACCCATCCCTCTGGCCACGCTGCAAGTTTGAGAATCTGTCAGAAGATGCAATGGTAGCATCTCGTCTCGATCTAAAAGAATTGAAGTGTAGGGTAGAATCCTCGCTCTCTAAGCGTCGTGTAGCTGCGGCCATTTCCGTCATGGCAAAGGCGGATCGTAAACCATACGGGCGAAGAGCTCAGTTGACACTCAAGATACAAACCGCTGGGTTCGGTCGATGAATTCGCTAAAAACCTTGATATTCAAGTAGTCCCGACGCACTAAGCCGGCATGGCTTGTACCCCCTTTTCACGAGCTCTTCGGTGCAGTATACCTCCACTACTGCGGTGTAGAGGAAGAGATGTAGCGCTCACGCGACAAATATCCAAGTTGCCGGTGGAATAACCGCCAAGATCTGAGAGTGATGTCTGTTGGTTTCTACGATACTGTGACGGTAGTGCCTGCCGTCAAGGCACGCGCTTGCCTTGCTCGCGCGTGCCCCACTTGCTCTGGCATTTAACCTCACCATCGTGAGAGTTCTTCTGGCTTTTCTTCCTTTTTTCCTTATCTTGTGATTTTTATACAATAAAGAGGTCTTTCCGCAGCTTTGCCTCGGCCAATGGCCCTTTGCTCGTGACAGATACCATACAACAACCCCACCCCCTCCTTAAGAGATCGGAGAAAACAAAAGAGACGAAAAGGACAGAGACAAGGGTGGGAGAGGAAAATTTGGCGAATGTAGGTTAAAGAAAGTGAGAAAAATTCGAGAATAGAGAGTGTTATTCTTTGAAACATACAGCATAGGAAAGAGGGAGCAGTGGAGGAGCAGAGCTGGCACTAAAGTCGGAGCAGCAGTGGGAGCAGGAGATGGAGGAAATGGGAAAGAGGAGTGGACGATAGACAAAGATAATATTAGCAGTACAATGTAGAACTAGGGGGCTTCGGTTCTTTCGCCGCTTGTCTGTTTTGAACCGGTAGTCGTTGGATACCTCCCCCCTTTAAGCCAATCAGTGATAAACAAATAAGAAAGAAACTGCACCCAAAGACTCGGTCTCAGCTCATGTGTGAAGGGTGGCCAAATAGCCAAGGCCAATCGAGCCAGCTCACCGACGGCGTGGCAAAAAGGCCGTATGTTAAAACACCCACTCTAACCAGCTCCCTTTGACTTTCTCCGTACCTTCGTTCCGACTCTTTTATGACGCCTTATCAATCCTGACCCACTCTTCGTCTCCTCTGTCGGAGGCCGCCGAGCCATTGTGACTGTAGATGTCGGCATCGTCGATAACAGTCGGGTATTGCGGTCGCCACAGGTATACATAACCCTGATCGCCGACAAGGCCAGGCCTACAAATGCCTTGTTGCAGGTGTTCGTCTTCTTCAATGACTCTTTCGGCAATCTCGGTCTCTGTGGGATTCATCTTCGAAGAAACAACAATGTTGGGATGGCCTGCGTGAACCCATCTGATTTTACTGCACGCCGTTGTGTTCTTTCTGGTCTCGTTCACACTGGGGGGTTTGAGTTGGTGGTGGCTTGGGGCGAGTGTCAGAGGTATGATACATCGCTTCGGATGCGGCAAAGAATGATGCTTACCGCGGAGAGGGGTGCACCGAGCCAGCAGAGGCACGCATGGATGCCACCGAGTCGTTCATATTGCCATCTGACGCCACAGAGCACCGTCTGCCATTGGAGACGGGGGCCATATCAGTATCCTGTTCCGAATCTGATGGCAGTTGGTTCCGAGGATGCCGTCTATTCGAGATATCGGAAATCTCCCCTTGCATGCTGGGCTGGTGTTGGTGATCGATGGGATGTGGATTCGAATTCATCGGGGTGTTCGATGAACGTCGGCTGCTAGGGCGCGATGTTTGTTGATGAGAGTCTGCTGCAATGGGCGGCAAATCGACGTCAACGTGCGGGGCGAAACAGTTGGATGGCTCGAGACAGGGTTGGGTGGACATCGATTTCCCTGTGCGGGAGCGAGGAGCGCGGCGAGTCATAATAAAGAAGGTTATAGATGATTGGGATATCAACGAGTCTTTTCGGGAAGTTTCAGAAGTTCTTGAAGACTCTCGCGGAATGGTGTCGTCGACGGGAGGAAGGGGGAGGAAGCGAAATACCGAAGACCTAAGATGTCATTCTAGGCGAGAGGCAACCGACTCGGGCGCGAACTATCAAAAAGCGGTGAAAACTTTCGGAAGAACCGCAATGACACAGATGAACGGATACCGCAACAGCCAAGGAGATTCAGGGAGGATGCCACGTAGGTGATGGGGGTGTGAACGGATGCTGCCATCATCCCGGCCAGCACACCGCGATTGGGGCTTTCCTCTGTCTTTAGAGTTGAAGACGAATAGGCAGTCATGGCGATGCAGGATACCTTTTTTTTTTTTCATACCTGGCCGTGATCCAATGAGTTCTAAATGCCTCGAATACTTCGATAGGGCGAATCACGCGTCCACTCCCCGGCCATAGGGGTGGCTATGTCGGCAAAGGTGGGACCTCAGAACGATAGTAACCGGTAGCCAATGCACCGTTCAAGGCTGTTTGTTGCCTGAGAATATCCATCTCATATGGGCTTCTCTCCATATAGTCGGATGGCTTGCCGATCCGGCAGCAGGGCGCATGTATACCGTTAAGTTCGGGTTCTGGGGAGAGACGGGAAAAAAAAAGCAGTCTTGAGTCACTGCAGTTCGGGGGAATTCGAATGCTTGAATACATAACCTTAACAGCTCTCGCGTCAGCCACCAACGGCGGCTTTCTCGGAACGCTGCCGCTGCCAGCCGCTTCCCCAGGACCTGGCTCACGTTTTCCGTTATGTTCCAGTAGCATCTAAGGTGTGACCAACACTGCATGTGGTGACAACCATTACGCCCCTGTCGGGCTGGTCGCTTATGTGGCCGATTTAAGAGGCGTGAGGGGTCTTACCCGCCGACTTGGTATGCAGCAACAGCAACAGGATAAGGCAAGGCTTATGGGTAGGGCCAAGAGAATGCTTAATGTACGCTTCTGATCGCCTTGCCTGTCCTGAAGAAGCCTATTTACTGCACAGATCAACTTCCAACAACCCTTCAGCCTCTTACTCCTTAAGTCATGCCCTGAGCGGAACAACGTGGGACGCCCATGCTAATTCAACACGTGCCTGAGCTGCTCTCTCAGAATCAGAAACGAAGTGGGTGTGATCAAGAAAATAGCCCCATTCCAATAAGTGCTAGGATCGATGTACGTCCGATGGTCAACGTCCAGGTTCCAGGGAGACACCTCGGTTGGAATGTACGAGCTGCACAAAAAAGGAGGGTAGGGCGGTTGAACGCTCAAGGGGGTCCACCCCGTTATGATTTACTGCAAGTATGGGTGTTGAGAGGGCAACTTCTGCTATGTGGCGCCTTCAACTTTCTCCGCATCCTCATCCATACCAAATGCATACCGAGCGAGACGTTCGTAGCGGCATTGCTTTGATGTCTCATTTACACACCGAGACCATCAGATTCACGGGTCCGTCGGCGATCTCGAACTCATGGTATAGGAAGAAGGTTCTGCACGTAAGTGTCTGTTGGTGCTGATCTCGGCTTCCCCGCCGTTTGTCTCGCAAAGTGTTGACCAAAATGTGTGGCTGCAGATTTGCCGATGCCATCGTGCATGAACCGCTCTTGCCGCCGTCTATTCAATACGGCCAGCTGAAAATTTTGGTATATAGTTTCCTCGAATCCTCCCCATTCGGATCCCACCTAACCCTTTTAGATGGTAGTGTTCTATTGGCATTTGCCCACATTACTGTAGCTCCATCTTGCGGGCACCGCGTTCAACCCTCGGAAGAACCAAATCGACAACCTTGCACTGCGCCAATATGGGGAAGTATAGAAGCCTCAAGCTCATCAATTTTGGGTTGTCCAAAGACTATTTTGGCGCTTGCAAGATGAAAGAAGACGGTCGCCTTCAGTTTCCACTTCGTCGGGGTCCAGGATATGGTTCAGCGATCAACGCTCTAAGCGCCGCTTGGACGCCACCCCAGGCTTTCCCCTCTTCGTTTCGATCCGGGCTAAAGAACAAGGAGCGGTGATTACTGTTTTGAGATATAGCCGCCCCTCTCTCCTTCACCTCTCCAGTTAGTAACTTGCGATCACTTTAAGTTTCTTCCATCTCGCTGAAGGTTGTAGCAGATCTTTTCTCTATGACGAATACCCCAAGCACCGATTATCGATATGCGACACTACCACAAACCCCTGTATCGTGGCCCCACAGTACTCGTTCCCAACGGACGCCTATTGCTTTTTTGGCTATCAAGATTCCTCGCCATATTGACCTGACTCACGCCTTAAGCAAAATGAACGATGAATGAAGCCCTTGTGGTCTACAGCATTATATCGCCGATGCAAAACCGTCGACCGATCGGCTCGACCGCTTGATGCCAGTATACACGACCTTTGCGATTCACCTCATAAGGAGCCCACATGCCTCTTGCCAAAGCATTGTCGCAGAACTCCCATCGCAAGAATAGGAAGCGGTAACGGGAAAACAATATGAGGATGAAGAAGAGCATGTTGGCGACGGGTCGAGACTACCACGGCAAAAACTACGGCCGCGGTGGTGTGCTTTATGTCGGCCACGCGGCATTGGCCCGCCACACCGCCTTGGAGGTTGAAATAAGCTCCACGACTTGCTGGGTGATCACACTTAAAAAGTAATGACGGGCCGGACCGGTATGTGGGACCTGTCGTGTGAGGGCTCTCCGCCACCCCCGCCGACGTCGGGTTCAATCGGATCTGACATTGTGCATGTCAGAAGGTTTGGCTCGAGTTGCCATGCAAGCAGCCACGTGTGAGCGAAGCCCTGGGCGTTTAGTAACCAAGGGAGCGGTGAGGTGTTCGCTTTCCCTAGACCAGACAGCTCCACTCTTACAACGGTGCGGGAGATCAACCAGGGATCCGAGACATCAGTTCACATGGCAAGATCACGGTCTTCCGACTTCCGAACCAGCCGGGTACCATTCTCGCCAACGACACCCGGTCCATGGTAAGCTGTGTTCTTGGCCCATGTATAATACCCTGTCTTTATTGAAGCAGGTAATTTGGCTCGAACCGCGGGAAGCTTCAGAAAATTCACGCAAGCCAACGAAGCAGCGCCTCTTTGTTTGGTCCCCACGACGGCGTGTGGTGATTGGTGGCTACCTTCCTACCGAAGGATATCAGATTCCGACCGGTGTATAGTGGTTGCACCGAGTGTCATGCAGGGACGCGACAGATGATGTCAGAGGAGGTGAGTCATCTTGCGGGGTGAATTAAGACGACATTTTGTATATAATAACTGTCACCCACCGATCAATCAGATAGAGATTGAGAAAACGGGGATACAGCTTTACCGAATATGTTCTTTGCGTACTGTGGCGTGAGGAAGGTTTAAAAGGGCAAACTCCTCATCTCCTTAATCATCAGAGTGCTGCTTACAGTTCCGTCAAAATCCGATGAACTGGCCCCACTTAAATGGAGAAATATCGACCCAGAATGCCCCTCGTAACCCGAGAACTCAAATGTTTGGTTCCAAGCTCGACCTTTCAGTGTTTCGGAACCCTTTCCTTGGCCAGAAATTTGTCAGCTGGGGGGGAAATAATCGCGGTAGGAACTGTGATAATTATAGCTGGCAAACGGGGGATATTTCGCTTTTTTCTATTTTCTGTTTGCAAGGAATTGTAATGTGAGTGCGCAAAACGATATGATCATACAATTGAACTGACTAGACAACAACAAGTACATATGCCTATTTTACACCCTACGTACTCGAGATATCGGTATGACGATGAGGTGCCGGAGCATTGTCAAAGCCCTGCCTAAGGGGCCTGCTACCCCAATCCCTTCTCTTGGAGCTCAGTAGGCATTTTCCAGAACAATAAATGAAGTCGTCGTGGAGAAGACGGCTAACTTCCGCCTGCCATGGGCCGTGGTGGCTTTATCAACGGACAGAATCCGTTCTCAGGCCTCAATCTTTATGCTCCACCTGTCCCGGCATTGTCGTTGCTCCCTTCTCCGTGCAGTGTCGTGCCTGATCCCACCTGATGGCCACCTACAGGATCACTCAGCCCCCTCCTCCAATCAGATACTTTTTGTTCCGTTATCGCTTTGTCCTCTAACGTTGGGGGAGGAGTTGAGCGCCTGAATTCAGTTGGCTATTGTCAATGGCCGGAGTTGCCTTTGCTTTTTTTTTCTTTTCGAATTCTTACGCTACGGAATCAGGAGGAGAGCTCGACGGGGTACTTTTCAGCGGGATATGTTCCCACGCGCTCCCTCCATAGGCTAAGTCTGTGTCGTTACGGCTGAGCTCTTGGCCGGGATGGTCTTGATCGCTGAGCGGCTGAATCCTTTCTTGGATGCTAGGCGTGTTCGACAACACGATGTCTTGCGAGGAGCTTGATGAGAAACTGCTTAAAGCGCTATAGTGATTGTCAACGTCATTGATCCCCTCGTGGCCTGGTCCGGTCGTCGGCGTCGCGGGATCTTTGGAGGGAGTCGCCATGTTGAGATGGTGGCTCTTGAGAAATGGTTGTTTGCAGAGATTCAAACAAGTGGCTGATCGAGAGCAAGTGTTCGCGGAGGCAAAAGAAGAGAAGACGCGTTATATCATGGAAGAGGAGAACGTCTACTTATATAGTTAGCATCACCGACGACGCGAAGCGACTAAAATGTGCTGGACGACAGTAGATTGTATCACTCGTCCTTCCTTTTACCGCGTCGGCCACGTAAGCGAACCGTTGCGAATGTTTGGACTATCATGGATTTCTGATCCCGGTCAGGAGGTTTACTGTTGGGCGCCAATCCCCAGAGATCTCCGCTTTCCGAAGGGCTGGGTCTGGGGTAGATCAAGCAATCCAGGAACGCATATGATCGCCCTGAAAAGCTTGACAGGTTAAGCAGTCTCCTACTTGCGTCCCTGCCCCCCACAGCCTTGATCTATCCCTGCCGTTACCAGCTGCGCGAATGGCTCGGTTAAAGGTAGTATGCTTATTGTTTGCGGAAATTGACAGAATTCAGGAGTTTAAAAGTCAGGTGGTCAAGCGAAGCAAAGCCAAGGCACCGCGTAGCTAGCGAATCGGTCGTTCTCCCGTCGAAGGGCGGTTTTCCTGACTCCATACTCTTCATGCCCAATGATGCAGATTTTGCCCGTCGTATCATGATGGCGTAGGTTCGGGCAAACCCGGAGTTCTTTAAGGCGTTTTTCACTCAGCTAAGACTAGATGTGGCTGCTTATTTAGTGCTCGGGTTTGGCAGATATGTGGAGTGCAACTGATCAAGCCGTAACCGTGTTTCCGGGGAGCCGGAGGCACGTCAAACGCCTGCCATGTGACTTAATTGATCCCTGTACTCGAACGTGGCGTAGAGTCTACGGCTAATTTATCGAGAGAACGTGGGGGCGTGCTGCCAACATTGAAACATCGAGGATGGTAAGGAAAGGCTGAGAGGTGGGGTTGTCTCTGGCCAGAGTCTCGAAAGGTGCAACGTGTGAATCTGGGTATGTGTACGGAGACAGCGAAGAAGACAAGGAAAGGACAATGCGGGGAAATACTTGCTGCCAATTCTTTGACACGATCTTCGACTTGTCTTTGAGCGGGTACGTTCTAGTTCTGGCAACCTTCATGGACCAGGGAAAGAAGTGTTAGTGACTCGGTGCTGCTTTGGAGCTGCCTCGCAATTGAAGCCACGACTTTCGACGAGCAAAGGTACCTGAAGATCAACAGACTCCAACCTTAATGTAAGTTCTACAGCATCTGAACATATGTAAGCCACGTGGCAAGCTCTTGCTAAAGTTAAAGGGTCACTGGGGGGGCTGGTTATGGAAGCAAACGTTCTCGTTTGCTACTTTCCTTCCCGTCCCGCCCTTCAAGGCTTCCCGGATATCCATTACTTTTGTGAACCTTTAAATGATTGGACACTATGTGTAGCCCAATATTCTCGAGCATCAGAAGTGAAATGGCTGAACTACGCGAGTTATCACTTCAAGTATATAGTTTTATTGGAACTTTGTCACTACCTAGTGTAAGTGTTAAGAAGACCACATACCACAACTCCTCGGTTACATCGGTTTGGGAATGCGGGATGTTGCACATGAGGTGACAGCGCAACACACTCCGGAACCGCGAGCTTGAATAACTTGACGCAGGGTGACATAGTGAGATGAATTTGGGAAGAGCATGTCAAATATTCGCGACCCGCCATACTGGAAGACTCAGGAACAACTGCGTGGCATTGGCCCGATTCAACAACTGTGACTTATGTACGCATAACCCGCAATGTTGGGATACTTACATGCATGGACTGCCACAAGTTGAGTACCATGGCTTTTCTCCTGGCTTCCTGCTGCGCTTGCCTATTTAGGTAGGTAGGCCCAGTGCTTATGTTGCCGGTAACCAAGCAAGTGCCTTCCCCTGTCTCATCGCCACTTGCTGGAAGATTAGTGGCCAATGTTTTCTGATTGATTGAGCGCTAACGAGCATTGAAGGATCCTAGTTTACTTTGGTCCCACTTCGGCACCCACCGGGATGATGATATCAGAGTGCCTCGCTGCTTCTCCCAGGCGGGACTGGCCAATAACCATGCCATTGATCAACCCTTATTAGGCTTTACATTCAGGGAGACAACCCTGACATTGCGCACTCAAGCGCGATCCAAGGACTTTCATGCATGCAGCTGTAACGCGATGTTATGTTGCACAACAGGCTGAAAGTATCATCGACGAGTGCCGACCTCGAAATCTTCTTCTCTCATACACATCCTGGAGTTGAAAAGTCAATCAAGCCAAGTGTTTTTTGACCCCGGCAATACTCCACCCATGGCCGCCCTCGCACCTCTTCACTTTCATCACTAAGGACTCTGCCCATGTACAACCCGATCGTCGAACCGTTTGGTAACATACCACGCCTCCAAGGGTTTGAACCGCTACCGGTATTCATCGTGTGCTATCTTCTTGTTGGTTTTTGGAGAAGGCACCATCCTCCCCATGTGGCAACAATATTTGAGCCAAGATAACGGGAATCCATTCATCACCGCCTTGATCTAGCGATTCCGTTCAGGAACACAGCTCGCAAGGAATTTTCCTAGCAAAGAAACCGTGACAATTCCGAATACCCGCATCGACATTACGTCTGTACGATATAGCAACCCCTTGAGACCAAACTCAGAAAAGGTTTTTCGGGAAAACCCTTAGTCTCCCCTGTACCTTGCAGCGGCTTACACCGCTCATTTTGATGACACGCCTGCTCTTACCGTAGTATTCCCACCCTGGTCGGTCTTGAAGCATTAGAAAGTCAGCATTCGTACATGCTTTTATCTGGGTAATTCCAAAAGTGTAGAAAGGTGCTCAGCTGAGTCATGATGTACGCTTCTTACGGAGAACGTACGTAAAGGCGTTGGCGCGTTCGAACGCAAGATGCGAACGGATACTGACAGGCCCGTAGCGCATAGATGTCTCTCGCATGCCCTCAGGTGTGCCTGAGGATTTGTTGTCAGGTAGTTCCTTCAAAACAGCCGGGACATGTGGTTGCCGGCATAGCAACAGTTCATCGAGGACTTTGAGAGCATAAAACAACCGAGTCACTAACGTTGCACTCAACAGCAAGGGTACCGTCAAATGTGGCTTCAAAATTCCCTATACCGTCAATGTGTGCACACTCCTCTACAATTGCCTGATATCGTTATTTCCTAACTGTTTTGGTCAGCCTAAAAGCAAACGACGGCCAAGCTATACGACGTTATGGTACCAGAAGCAGAACCGGCCAGGTGGCCGTGGTGAACAGTGGTTTCATTAGTATCAAATGGCGTCGATATGTGAGCTCGCTCAGAGGGATGGCTAATTCACCGAGAAATGGTTTGAACTTACGCCTCAGATTAGACTGTCAAGGCGCGCTGGGACAAGGACCCCCTATCTATCCCGTCAATCGCTATCGGACTCTCCCGCTTGAAGCAAAGTCTCAGTTGTGGACAGAAAGTCGTGACTTGTTTCTTCAGACGCGATCTTGGCCACCGTACATTCGTCGACTCGACATTAGCGACCACGTACCCATGCGGTTAGGGCTATCAACCAGCTTCTCCTCCCTTCCGCATAATGCAGTCTGCTGTCATGCGTTCTTGCTTAGAACCAGCCGTGCCTTCTCTTTGCTTCACCCTGCTCCTGAGTTCATAGCATTCAGAATGAGACGTCCGTTGCATATGCAGCGGTCTTGCGGCTGACAAATTACTGTCCTATAACACTCACACTAGGAAGGCAGTTCCGAGCACCGCTAGAGCTAGGATGACCGTTATATCGTCCTCGGTGCCGGTATGCAAACGTACGATGTAGTGCTCGATTACCAGAACACAGGGGCAGAAGAGAGCCTTTACCTCTTAGCGACGTCTCAGCGGCTTGTCGGCTTAATCTTTGACTCAATACAGGGGAACCTCAATCACGAGCGAATGCTCAACAGCTCCATGCTGGAGTGAAAACACTGCTGACTTCTGTCTTAATTTTTGGCACATAGCTAACTTCACTGTTGGAATGCCATTTCACGCCCTATCCTTATCTGCTCCGTTGAGTGCTGTCCCTGTTTGTTAATGGACTTGACATCCATTACAGAAATTGCGTACCTTGGCTGTGCCAACTGTAAAGACGCCTGAACTTTTTTGTTGGTAACCTCTTGTTGGTAACCTCTGAAGTTGACGAAAGTGGCCTCGCTAACCGTTGCACTGTCTGCCTTCAGCGCCTTTTGCCCGGTGACCTGAAATATTGGAGCCTAGTCCAGGGGTCACAGAACACTGCTTACCTACTCTTTTCAGACAGGGTGAATGGAGTTGAAGATTCAGTCCAAGACAAATGCTCAACAAGGCCGGAGGCCACGGCAAGGCGAACAACTCGACATTCAGAGATGATTACTCATTGGAGTCTTCTCAGCGGATGTTCGGACACTAGTTTCCGGCAATGAAGTACGCCCGAGTTTGAAATTGCCTTTCACCGTGTCTGCCCATTCCGTTCGGACCGATTCCACCATCACGGACAATTGAACAAATGTCTCGTGTCAATACTCACCAGGTCATCTCAACCAAAGTGTTAGTTGCCTAACATTGTGCAAGGTTTCCGCGTTCTCGTGCCGCTGACTTCGGAGAGGGAGGGGGGGTATCCGGGCAGCCCATTGGGGGTCAGTGGGCTTTTCGTCAGCTGGTCGGCTGACAGTATGCTCGCCTGGTGCAACGTACGATTGAGCCCCGCCAATCGCAAGTCTCGCCAGGAAGGTTAGGGTGGTCCGGCCCGGAATTGCTATAAAAAAATGTTCCACGCGTCTCGGGAACATGCCCTAGTACACTACAGTTTACCGATTGGCAACAACCAGCTTTTGCCTTGTGGGGCACGAACAAACTTGTGCATGTTACACATCGCTTCAGCCTGCTCACCGAATAACAAGGGCGCATGACAGGAACTGCCTGGTCGCAGCGGTTCGGCGCCACTGCAGGTGGGCGAGAAGGTCGGGCAATGTCAGAAACCGGGAAGGCAACCGTCGTCTGCAGTCTGTAACACGTCGTCCTGTTCATTTGTCAATTCAGTTGAACAGTAGGTAACCCTGGCCTCAAAGCCTGCCAACCTGGTCTCCATGCAGGCGACTGGACCAATTTTCATTGCAAGACATTTTATTTATCCGAAGATTTTCCAATACTCATTGGCTGCTGCTGCCCCACTGCGGGGCAAAATAAGGCAACCAGCCTGACCGAGGTCGGATCAAGCGGACAAAGAGCTTACTGTGTAGTTGATGCAACCAACATTCGATACAAGGGCCCGAAACCAATGGCTAGTTATCAGATGCAAACTGGTCCTGCTTCGATGAGAATCTGTGCCGCTTCCTTGTGCCGCATTTCTCCATGCCTTGGGGCACTCTAGGAATGTGGTTCAGCAACGATCGAATCATTACGCGATGAAAGTGTAAACACAAGTCATCACCTGCCTGTAATGTAACCGCCTTGCCCGCCTTGCCCGCCTTGCCCGCCTTGCCCGCCTTGCCCGCCTTGCCCGCCTTTCACGTCACTTCTAAGGACAAAAAAGGCGCTTGCGACCCACGAAATGCGATTAATGATGGAAACACACACGAAATATGGTGAGGCTGTGAACCTCAGGCATCGCTTACAGCCTCATCAGCAGGTCCGCCTGAATACGCGCTTGGACAAGGCGACGCCGCGGCTACTGCACAGACGGCGTGTACGACGAGGTTTCTTTTTTTTTTTCTTTTTCTCTTGTTTTTTTTTTGGCTATTAGAGACCTCCACGTTCGCAAAAGGTGGGTAGCAGACCGCTTTATCGGGATTACATGCATACCTGTCCCTACCCCGAACCCCATACCTCAGACCCCGCGTCGGCAACTGGACCTTTGCACAGTAGACGAATGCAAATATTTGAAAGGGTGCATGACGGAGATTCTCAATTCCTTGTCTCCCTGACTTTCTATGACTGAAGTCGCGCATCAGTACCAGCACGACAGCAAGGCAGACCAAACACGTTGCCGCACGCCTTAAACAGGTCTGAGCTTAAGATACCATGTTTTGCCCCCCAGGGGTGGGGGCCTGCCGCCGGATTTGAGAACTCCGATGTGGTTGGGGATTCCCCCAAACCCGAAACGGCGAAAATCAAATAACTAACTAGAGAAAGAGGAAAGAAGAAGAGGAAAATAACGCAAATTCGGTCTGTCGGACTTCGCCGTCAACCTGTTTTCGAAGCTCGATAGGTGAGTTGCTAAGGAGAATGTATCCCTGTAAAAGCCGCAACATGGGCTTCCACTCAGCTATTGCGCTTTCGTATATGGTTGATGAAGAGCGACACGTGCGTTATCCGTGGGATGGCCTTGACTATCGGTTGACCGAGGCCCAAGACCATGAGACACAACGTGGGGGCTAGGAGGCTGAGAAACTACGCGGGTCTTTGCCTGTCTGGATGCCTTCAGATGCCTCTCTTTCTGGCACGTTAGGTGGGAGATTTATGAGCGGATCGTTCCTCTTATGTAAGATGACCTTATTTTGATTGAAGATGGGGAGGGATTGAAGAGTATCAAATGTTTTGAAGGAATCCCAAGGATGATCTTGAGAATAAGTAACCACAAGCCACACTCCTCATGAAAACTGAGCGCGTTAGTGCAAAGCGGTAACTATATACCTGCTTAAAAACCACGGGTTTTATGGACTTCAGACCATGTACACACTACGAGGAGTCGGAAGCCCTACCGTGACCACTTAGTACCATTATACTGATCGCTGGCGTAAGCTTGAATATCCGAATAGCAAAACTACCGGTGTCTCATCAAGGTAACGAAGTAACGCACGCTCAATCTTACATAATTTCAAAATATGCGCTTCAAAGCATTTCAATTATCAGACTATATTTTGTTGCGAGTAATCAATCCCGAATGCCAGTAATGGAAGAAAATATTACGGTGCAGATTTCCCATTCCCAACTACTCAAAGGCCGTTGTTTGTAACAGAACCCGACCCCTCCCTGTTCTTGACATAAGAAAAACGGCTTACGGATGTCACAGGCTGTTCAAATCCCCCACATATACGATGCACACACATGGTCATAACCATAGCGCGTCATAGACAGCTGTCAAGTGTCCAGCAACCCCCAAGCAGTTATGCGAAGTTCTACCTTATCTGGCCCCGATTATACTGAGGGCCTTGGCCGTGACCACCCGTATATCTCACTCGGGCCCCAGGCGTAGGTGACGACTAGGCTGTGTAGAACCTAGACAACATCGTCTCTTAAGGGTGTGTGCACTGTTGAGATATGCAGGACTTCAGAAACTTGTCATCTTGCTCAGGTTTGGCCGAAGGCATGTCGCTGACTTTCGGTTGGGATAGCCGGTACTGGCCGCGTCACCCAACTAAAATCGGACTCTCTGGCTCTGTGAGCTCCGGGGTACCAACGCGCGCTGGAACAGCCGGTGATGTACTTGGCTTATGAAGATTCTGATCATCGCTTTGGCTGTTTGCTTGCCAAGTGTTGATGGCTCGAAAGTCTCCCCGTGCTACAGAGCCTTTAATCACGCGGCAGCCCCCGCATCAGGCAGCTCGCCATAGTCCACACTCTCGCCCGGGGTGGCGGGTAGCTGGGTTGTCATCTCGAGGTCCAGGTCGACCTCATAAGTCGGATTGACACCAAACCTCTTAGCCTCCTTGTCAAACCGCAGCCATTTGCCTTCCCCCCTCTCGGCAATTCGACACCCCAGCCAAACCATCCTCTCCCGTCTCTCTTCCAACATGCTAGGAAGCTCGAAATACTTCTCATCGTCATCGATCCTTTCGTCTGTGATGAAGAACCCATCGGGAAAGTATGTCTCAGTCCAGGGTAAACCTCTCATGGCGTAATCGTCCGCCAATGGCTTTTTCTTCCGTGTGGTACTTATCCCACCTGGAGCCTTCTCCTGCTTCCCGTCGTCCCTGCTGGTTTCCACTGTTGCTTCTCCAACCCCAGGAAACTGCGCCCCGTCAAGGAGAGAAGCCAGGTCTTGCGAAACGTTTGTTGCTGACCAAGTCGACGACGGCGACGACGGCGCAGCGGGCCCATTCAACAACGTATTTAACATTAGAGTGGTGAGCTTCCACGGGAAGTGGGGAGCGATATGAGCCATAGCGTCGGGAATGAACGTAAGGTGGTGAATAAACACCAATGTGACGTGCAAGAAAGAGAGAACGTTGGGGTCGCCGAAACGGCGGCAGATGATACTGTAGGTTTCTGTGAATAGGCGAAGAGCGTTGGGGAACTTGCTGCTTGGGGTCGTCTGTTCAAACGGTGTGGTTTGCGTCTTCTCCGAGGCAGCGGTGGCGGTGGCGGCGTCCTGCATGGTCTGATCTTGAGAATCTGTCGTGTATCTATGGTTGGCGTGGGAAAAGGCTTTAAGCGATGCCAAAATCGTGTTGCTTTTGTCGCCATAACCGTGTATCGCACAGATATTAGAGATAGCCATGTAATATCTTGACACGCGACGTTAATTTCACAAGTCAAAGCGGGCAACACGGGACTGAGTCCATTCCACTTACCCTGCGGAGCGAAATCGATGGGTCAAGCGGGCACTGTAGGAATCCAGGCCTTGGAAAAAGGCTTTCAAGGTAGGCTCCAGCTCCTCAAGCTGCTTATCACCAAACAAAATGGCATGCGCCTTCACGAAATGTAGTTCGGCCGGCTGGAGTCGCTTTTGCTGCGGGTTGGGCGTTGAAGACATGAGAGGCTCAAAGAGAGTCATGATGCTTTCCCGCGCGGACGCAAAGGGGATATCCACGCACAGCGACTTCAAATAATAAAAGAGCTGCTGCCACGTGTTTGGGCGGGCCAAAATGGCCAGATGGTGGTAGAGCCGCCCGACCTCTGGGTTCTTGTCTGAAGCCTGAGAATACCAGCCGCGGCTCACGGTGGTCCAAACTTCTCGATCCCGGATATCATCGTCCTCAATCGCCATACGGTAGCGGCCGAGATCCCCCAAGCACTCGATCCAGGTTTCCTCAAAAGCAGGGACAGTCTCGTAAAGTAACGCCATCATCGAATAAGCTAAGTAAATGAACGTCAGCATATAATCTCGACTCGCTGGGAGGCGGTGCCTCAGGAGTTCGAGAAAACTGTGAATGCCATGGCGCCACATCCGTGCGGGCATGGCGTACTTGGTAGCCAATCTCCTTAGTGCTGGGCTTGCTGACGGGTGTTGAGAGGCGAGGAAAAAATCGTGATGCTCGTGGAGCAAGGTCCGATGAAGGGCAATCAGAGCTTGCCATTGATCGCTGTTAAGTTTGGTGGGACCGCTCTGTG
The DNA here is from genome assembly GCA_033296725.1 of Corynascus novoguineensis. Classification (NCBI taxonomy): domain Eukaryota; kingdom Fungi; phylum Ascomycota; class Sordariomycetes; order Sordariales; family Chaetomiaceae; genus Corynascus; species Corynascus novoguineensis. Next base: position 34,311 of record MU857696.1, on the reverse strand, counting down.
AGCTCTGATTGCTGTCTACTTCAATACATTTACTCTCGACCATGACGAGGCCCGCGTAGATGCCTTTAACCTCGGCCACTAGTTGTTCCTGCGAAATGGGCCGGGTCTCAGGCTGCTTGATGAGCTTGGTTGGGTCATCTTCCGGGAGCTGGGGATCTGGGCCACGAGCTAAATTAGGATGAGGCTGGCGGTGAGGTTTCTGGGACGACCCAGAAGAGGGACGTTGGCGCTGATGACTGGCGATATTGGACCTCTCTGGGCGGGCCCGGGGAGCAGCAGTCTCGTCGTCGGGGCTCCAAAGCTTGCCTTTGTAGGCACCCCTGTCGAAATCGGCCCGGTTGTCCTCTTCAGCCCCTACGGCTACGGGCCGAGCCTTGCGTTTCGGAGGGCTGACAGATCTGCTCCTGGAATCTTGTCTGTTGAAGCTGGGGGAGCGACTCTTGTTCTTGCGGCCCTCAGCTGCTGCTATTCCAGGTGGAGATGACGTTATCTGCTGGTTCGAATCCGGCTGAGCGCCTTGAATAACAGCATGCATTTTGGAGGACTCCCTGACTCTTAAATTAGTGGCGGAAATTCAAAATCGAAAGCAGCAGGCGAGAAAGCAACCGTTGAAGCTCATATAATGACTCACTTCTCACTTGGGGATAATAGCTTGGCTTTTTCCCACCGGGCTTTCACAAAGGTGGCCCTGTCCGTTTCCTCGGCCTTTTCAGAAAGCAGCGGAGCATGAAAATCGGAGTAGTGCCTCTCGAAATCTGGAAAGAGCGCATTGATATCCTCGCGGGTGTCTTTTGAAAAAACATGACGGCACTCTGGACATCGGATTTTCTGTCTCGACTTTTTCCGGAGATGTTCGTTCCAGCCCTTATGGAGCTCCATTGCCTTCAGGCCGAAAGGTTGGGCGACACTGTTTGGAGTGGTGATGTCGGTCGTTGGTGAGCAACACTGCATCAACCGGCGGCGGTCCCACAGTCACGGGGGTGCCAAGAGCGGGGCCAATGGTTAAAGACACCGGCTTCCCCTACTGTTTGTATTTTGAGCGTCGACGTTAGGAATGCAAAATTCCTAATGCTATGCAAGCGGAAACCAAGAGCTTAAGTCCAGGACTCAGGCCCAGGAATTCGAGCCCATGAGCTCTCTGATGGAGCGCGGGCAGTCGAATGGACAAATGGTAAGCCTTGTCTGGCAAGGCGGACACTAACCGAAGAGAGTGGAGTGGTCCGCGCACTAAGAGCCTCAAAAATTCGGTGAGCCGCTTTGGGTTCTCGCCCAATTTTTACACCAAAGCACTTGGAGCTGGTCAGCTCTCATTCTCGCCTCGAAGAAAGCAGACAAGCTACTCCTCCACCAAGTTCAAATATGATCCGTGCTTGAGTTCATTTACTCACAAAGCACCAGGACAAGAACAACTAGGTATTTAATATCGTCAAGTTCTAGAGACTCCCTGGCTAAGTATTCTTTGATACCATAAGCGCAGCTACTTCCTGAAATTAGTACAGGGGTTCTGACATCTCCATTGTTGCCCAAGTCCTCGAGACCACGAAACGGCAAGGTTCTGAACAATCGCTATCGTTTCTGTACAGGTCACACAGCCGCCGCCCAGGCTCTACGAGAAGTTCGCCATGTGTATAGAACAGATGATCCGTCAATTCTAAACTGTACCTCACACGGCTGCTTAACGTACGCGTCACAAGACCCGCGCTCTGGCAGGCGAGTACAGGCCGACGAGGCTGAACAGATGGCATCTCGACAATAACTTTAAGAAGCGAAGCACGGGCCAGTGCTTACTTGATGGGCCCCATTTTCTTTCCCAGAGCGTGAGCCTCGGGCGCTCAGCTGACGGGTTTCCGAGGCTCATGCGCGATAACCCGACAAAGGAACAGTAACCAACCGGTTTAACTTGACAGCATAGGTAACTGATCAAATTGTCTTAATTATTCGATTAAAATAAGGCTTCTAATATAATTGAGACGCCGCCTGATGATGCCAGATGTGAATCGATTTCGTGATGGCTCGGAATGAGCGGCAAGTGTGGCGAGCCGCTCAGAATCGAGTTCAGCAGACGGTCGCCTATTACCATCGACAATATGCTTCCTTACATGACTTGATATTATCCTTTCAATGCTTCTTCGCCCCTTCCAAGTTTTTGACCATCTTACAACTATCTTCAGCTGAATGCCTCAGCTATCGTAATAGACATTCTGTTCTTGAACTCTCATTGGCGCGGTTGACCTAGCCCTAATTAGTTAAGATATCCGTCTGGTCGTCCTCCCCGTTTCTCTGACGAATGAGTAAGCGTTAACCATGTCCTCGTTTCGCGCGACCAAGGGGCATAATCTCCAATCAAGGTGCACTAACAGGATCTTTCAAGTCACGTACCCACCTTTCAGCCCGTCAACGGGAGGCAAAGTCAAAACAACGGTCGGGACGTGCGGAGGTTGTGGGTGCTCTGGATTGGGGCAAAGGTTTGAGGCACGATCAAGGAGCTGCGCTGATGTTGGAATTTGAGGCGATCATCGGTGCCAAATCGTCTAAAGGCTTCCCTCTGGCTTCTCGACCACCGCCGGCTTGAGCCCAACTGCATCAGGTCCCACGTTTGGAGAGGCCTGAATTCCGTAAAAGCGAACAGCAAGGTGCTTAGCCAATGCGTGAACGTCACGCCGGAGCACGACTCGCCCGAATTACGAAGGCGAGAAGGCAAGAGATGACATGGCGGGATGATCATTAGAACCAGGGATCGTGGCAATATTGTTTGGGTTCTGGGCACTTCCCAAATTTGCCAGAGCTGTGGTTAGCCTAGGGGTTTTCCAGATCCACGTGGCAGAATAAGTCATGATTTGTGTGCTGTATCCTCGGTATTGTTTGCTTAGTGTATAAGTTACCTTAACCTGGAAGTGATCTTTTTAACCGCCTACTTATCGGGAGCTCGTGGTTAGCGACACTACCCTCCCTTGTTGCTCCCTCTCGGTCCCAGTGAGAGACTTCGTTGCTATGAACTAAGAGCAAGAGAGCACATTAAGAAAATTGAATGCTTAACGCGTCGTGGCACGATATTAAGCAATTTCACATGCTCAACGAATAAGACGCTTGTTTACCAGGTACGTAAGTCACTAGATGCACACCTACCGATACAGATCCATGTTATACGTAGCGGTATAAAGTGGATATCTCAAGACGAAAACTGTTAAGAGTTAGGCAACAACCTTGACAGATGTTAGAGCGTGTTTGGAGTTGGTTTGTTTACACAAGTAAACCACTGACCTCATTTATGCGTATTTCCCTTCCCGATCTCTTCTCAGTTTGTTTGCACCAACCATGCCGTGTAGGTAACGTTGGGCTGTACAACTCCTCTTCCGTCCTTGGGCCACTGCGCACAGGTGCAATGCCTCGATTTCAAGGCCTGCTGGCGGCGACAAGGCGCTATCTTAGGAAGCCCGCAAAGTTCGTTCACATGCAGCCAGGCTCGCGGCTGGTATAGAACCCCGTAAGCTGCAAGTATCCTTTCAACAAACATGACTAAAACAACCACGTAGTTGTCCAAGGGGTGTCTGCTATGGCCCCACTTCGCTATAGTGCAGTTGTTTGCGCCTTCGCCGCAGAACGGGAGAACTGACACGTACTTAGCCCATTAAATGGTCGCTTTATCATTTCATTTTCATGCTTGGCATATGTATATGATAGGCCAAGGTTATGTAGACGAGTAGGAAGTGAATCCGACACCAAACAAAGGTGCTCATGCACTAGGGTTTGCTGCCGGCTGAAAGCCAGACTCAACTCACCGCTAGTTGATGCTTAAGTTTGGTGTGGTACTCCCTAGGGTCAATTCAGCTGATAACACGAGTCAACCTTAAACTCTGCCCTAATTCACGAGATAATTCGAAAAGTACTTTGGAGTCTCCACAATGGCCGCAATGCAAATCTTTTTCTGCATTGTTCTGTCATGTTTGCACGCATGGATGCCTGACTGCCCAACTTTCGGGTGCCCAAAGAAGCATGTTGAAAGATTTGAGCTGTGAAACAGCCCACGTAAGAGCATTCCCGTTTGGGCGGATCATTACAGATTGTTGCCTTGCGAATCAGTCGAAGCTGGCTTCACTAAATTCGTGATTTGCTTGGTATAAAGCTTCTTTGGGCGCCTCATTGGGTTGATTAGGCAAAAGGGCCCGATTGTTTGACAAAATATGCGCTGAAATGAGGTGTAACTATCTTGGGAATTTTCAAATTCAACATCCTTTTGACGACGGCTACGAAAAATCCCAAGGCTTGGATAAACCAACACTATTGAGGTACCAGCGTGTACCTCATATCAGGTCATCGAACTATGATCCCGATCCTCGGATTGACTACTTGGTTATTTTGGCTTGTGAACGTGGTGGCAGATTCCTATACTTGTATATATTGAGTAAATTTCTGGTTTTGCGTAAACCAAACTATCCTATTGGCATACCTTGGAATTCGCGTGATGTTTCCGTTTTGGTGTCGTATGACCTAGATATTGCGTTAACATCGTTTGAAATTCTGGCCGCCAAAGCTGTCTAAAGTTACAGGATCTTGGGGCTCTAGGTTTGAAATATTAGAGACTTGAGTTGGCTCCGAAAAAAGGTACCCATATCAAGTGAGGTGACGCCGGTAGGTACCTAGGCAGGACACTTGATCGGAAAAGACAGACATTGAACTAGTTAATTACGAGATACCTGATCGGAATTCGAATAAAGATGCGTCATTGAACAAAAACCGAACGGTTTGCACCTTCAGGTATGCAACTTGCTAGATCTGAAATACATGACATTCTTTCTGATTGTGGTGTGTATGTACAGGTAGGTATTTTTTGGCTGACTTGAGGCCGGAGGGGAAATACCAAGAGGGAAAAATTAAAAAATTAAAAAATCGACCAATACCTCATGATCGTGACGGGCCGGTTCGGGATGCGCCCTGCATTTTTGGGCAAATTGACGGACTATTCCTTGCAGCTAAGTTTTTCAAACACATCTGCTTGTGTACAGGTAGCTGGCACGGCTCGAGCTGGGTACCATACCCTACCTGACCCATCCGATGTTCGTCCGACTTCAATTATTGTGAGATAGCCGGCGGCTGAGACAATCCTGATGTCTGTCAAACCCGGGGAGTTCTCGTATGCGAGAACGGCAACCGAGACTGCCGCCTACAGCTGCCTCGTCACTCCTTCAAGGGCTGTCCCCTGGCCACTTCACGATCGGACCTACGTACACAGCTGAAGGATGAACGCTGCTATAGCCAATGGGTTTCGGTAAGTCTTTGTTCACGAGTTTCGGTCGCCTTGTTGACTTTTCTGCACGTTTCACCGAGCCTCCTGACATCCGTTTCATACATTGTTTCGGTCCGATCGGACGCCTGAGATGTGCCCGAGCCAACCAAACATATTACACAGCCTTTACCTTTGGGTAGTTTTCCCTATTGATAGTTACGAGGCTGGGAAAAATGTAGATCCCGACACTTGACAAAGGCAACATTAGGCGCCTGATAGGTACCTAATCAACATCCCCGCACCAGGTTTGAGGGGAGTCCAATCATTGATTTGTCGCAGACGGCTTTATCGAATGGGCTTTCAAACGTCACAGAAGCCAACAAACACTGTAGAAACATGCAATATCCTGAGTCCCAGTTATGGATGCTGGTACTACAACCCGAGTTGCTTCCGTCCCGACGTAATGATTGAGACAGCAACTTTTGCTTGCCGCATAACGTTATACGAAGGCGACATCAGCGGCAAGCCACGACGGTCTAGGCCGCCACCCGAGGATGACACATCAGTTGCACGCAGGCAGGCAACATGCCATCATCGGTCTGCCGGGCTTCATCCTCTGTGTGTTCCCGCCACTTCGTTTGTCTAAGTATGCAAATCATCAACCTTGCCCGGTGGTGACTTGGTTCTAGAAATGTTTTTTTTCTTTTTAGTCTACGACCTATTGCAGCCGTTAAGCATCACATACGGGGAATCAAGCAACCCTCGGTTTACTGTGCAGCTTAGTCCTGCACCGGCCAAGATCTGGAGATGTCTTTGGCAAATCTTGGGTAGAGAATCTTGTTTCCGGATATTTCCAGGGCACTAGCAAGGCAGTAAGACCTGTATCCTGTCGTGTCAACGCTACCCGCGCGCCTATCTTACCTGCATGTCTCACTGAGCACATGGGCGATCACATGAAAACGTATTCATGCGGTGGGTGTGTCGGAAATCGTTCGTGTAACCTGAAGGGAAGCCCCTTAACTAAAGTAGTTCTGGTTGGTTACACAGGACAGAAGACGAGAATCGCTGACGTTAACATTACAGGTTGACGTATTCCACCCCCTTTATTGGCCAGACCCTTTCCTTTGCCAGCGCCCTGTGATTCTAGCCACAATTTCTCAACCAAGCACCGTGGCTAGAGTTACAGCGCGTTGGCAAAGGAGGGTTTGTGGCAAAAAAGGAAATGGAACATGGCCCATCCAGTGTTGACGAATCAGGGGCGCTATAATTACCCCCGTAACTAGTCAAGATACGATTGTGTTGTTGAATACCTTTATCTGCTGCTCTTGGATAGTCGTGCTCAGCCTTGGTTGCTGCTTCAAAGCGAGGCCAAAGCGGATGGGGTCGTCAAATTTCATGACTGCCGTAGTGCCCGCTCCTGCCACGAGTGCAAAAATCGTTAGTCGCGACATCTTTAGCGTATCCCGGGACCAGCATAGACCTATTGATTTGGTAGAACCATTGGAAAGTGACAAAGTTTGGACAGCTACTCATACCTTTCGCGAGAAATTAGCACATGACGTGTGTTTATGAAACGACTACCCGGCCGACTGGTCGCAGGAATATTGTCAGGGTGAGGTTGAGGAGATGTGAGGAGACATCGCAAGGTTGGTGGACTAAGAGAAGGAATTGTTGTTAAAGGTGCAGATGTACCAAACCCAATGCTGCTCAAAATTGAAGTGACAAGATTTCTTGCTTGAATTCCCCGCAGGGTCTGGGTGCAAGGACCGGCACCGGAGCGTCAAAGCTTGAGTCAATTGGTTCTCTGTGAAACGGTTGCGGATGTTTTGGTGATTGCGTGGTTGCTATGATATGAGAAAGGCTGGGTAAATTTGAGGATGACCTGTTCGGAAAACTCGGTTCTCGAGGGCTTTGTGGGGGAATTATTCAAGTAATCAGAGAACACGGAGGTCATTGAGTTGGCCCTCAGCAAAAAAAGGAAAGAATCTGGCCTTATAATGTTCAGTTTTGTCAGATGAAAATAAACCAAGAAAACCTGGTTTGTACCTCGTAACAATGACCCATATACGATGATGCTTAGTTTGGCCCAGAGTAGCTTTGGAATCATATTATTTCAAGCTCATTGATAAGGCTGCGAATTCATGGAGGTCGTGGCTGCCTACTCTTCCCCGTTCGTTGCTGTTGTCATCATGTGATTGCTAACGCAACTCCACCACTCCAGTTTCTCATTGAACAACTGAGATATACACCCTTAATTATACGAAAATCTAGCAAACTCAAAAGCAAGGGAACGTTGTGCAAGTTTCAAAAACTCCAACCCTCAAATGGCGATACGATGCAGTGGGAGCAAGGGAAGCAAAGCAAATACTCAAAATCAGATGTGTAGAGAAGGATGATGCTTTCAAGTGTGGAATGCCCACAGCAGAGCCTCATATATCGGCTCGACTCACCACAACTACACACGGGGCCACACCGCCGGTCAGGGACCAGACGCCTGTGGCCGTACATTCAGTCGGGTCCCAACGGTCGACGCCCATATATGCCGCACGTATGGGCTCATCTGAGCTGTTGGTGAGTAAACGGACCGGGCAATCAACGCCCTGGGTAACGGCGTCTGTAGGTGGACCCAAGAATACATACAAACCCAGTCACGAACTGTATCACGATGAGATGCCTCAAGCATTTGGGTTTGACCTAGAAGCGACTCAATCCAGAAAACAGATTCGTTCAACAATGTATACTGAAAAAGCAATTTCTCCTTGCTACTGGCCCCAATTGCTCATTAGGTCCAAATGTTGTGAATTGCTGCACACAAGGCGATGCGCAGACTCAGGGGCTCCTATTTATTCCGTAACCCATCTTGATCCTGTTGCCTTGGGCAACTCCGCCCTCGTCGCCTTTAAAACCCTAACCCTAGTCCGACACATAAGAACCACATCCCTCCATCAGTTAAAGCAAAAAAAGGCCTGGGTAGAGAATGCCTCGCAGATGGTTGCTCTGTTGCATTATTGAATATTCCGCCCGACCGTAAATAGCCTGTCAGAAGCAACAGAGACCCGCACTGGGCTAAGGGCCCTCCGATCCGGTTTCGCATACTTTGGGCAAGTTTTCGCAGAGCAGGAGCGCAATGTACCCACGCCGCGCAATGAACTGCAGAGGAATCGTGTCGAGACATAGACGATATGATAAGAACTTCTCTTTAGAGAAGGGCGATGAATATAAGCAATCTATTTAGCAGAAACAGAACAGTTCCAGCGTCTACTGCATATCATGATTACCCCATCCATGCTCTCACGACACAACGAACAGTACTCGGAAGTCAATTGACAACACGACGTTGACAGTAGCAGCAGCAGCAGCAGCAGTAGCAGCAGTAGGAAGAGCAGAATCTACACATGCATATCTTGCAGTTCTCTCCCTGTTGCGAGCTTAATGCCCAAAAGGGAATCCGTCATCCTCCATGCCTTAGAAAATCTGCTCCAACCCCTCCCAAACCCCTTCCCTCCCTGGGCCAGCCTTCTCCCTCCTCTTCCAATACTCACCATTGAACTTCCAGTAAGTTTCCCCCGTGATTTCGCACTTGGCCTTAGAGAACCACGCGGGGACGAACTCCTCGCCCTTGGCCTCACGGGCCCTCCTTCTTGCACGCTGAGCCTCCTCGAGCCGGTTCTTCTCCGTCGCGGCAAAGTCGTACTCGCCCTCTTCCATGGCGCGCTGGTCCGGCCTAAGGCGCGAGTCGGTGGGCGCGATCCAGGGGCGCAGTTGATCATCGATGTGGTTGAAGGTCAGGACAAAGGGCGTGAGATTAAAAGGGATGCCCTCCGGGCGGGGGTTAGCCTGCCAAATGAGGAAGGCCTTGTTGGGGTCCGTGATGCTGCCGTCGTTGCCGGCCGACTTATCGTTGTCGGCCGCCGCCGCCGCAGCATCGTCGATTGTGGCCTCATAGCCCGGGGTGTAGCGGGCGTAGAGTTTCGAGTTCCAGCGCCCGCCGATGCTGAAGCGCACGCGGCCGTTGGCGTCGACCACCTTGCCCCCAATGACATACGCGCTCGAAGCCTTCCAGCCGCGGGGCTTGAATTCAAGGTGGCAAGCCTCGCCCGTGGTCCAGTTCTTGATTTCCATGGGACCGTAATTATCGACGACCGGGTTGCCAGTGATGATGCCGACGACCGAGGAAGTGACCTTTTTCCAGGTGTAGAAATCTTCCTTACCTCCGTGAGTGGGGCGGAGTTTGAGGAACCAGGTGCCGAGGGGGTTGATGTCGAAGGAGCGGCCATAAAACTTAGACTTGACAGCCGACTCGCCGTAATACGTCCATTTGGGTGACTCGGCCCACGCTGCGCCGATTGGCGGGTGATGGCTGACCTGTTCGATGAAGAAGCGGTAGTTCTTGTCCGGCCTGACGTACTCGAATGTCTCGCCGAGCAGCGGGTTGAACGGCTTGGCAACACGGCCAATGGTGGATGCGTATTCGCTGGCGGCGAAAGCGGCAACGTACAGAAGCCGTTCGACGGAATCTGTCCGGTCGGCCGCAAGATCCAGAAGATCTGCGTACTCCATATCCTCGCCGCAACGGTAGAGGAGAGATGTGGGTTCGTTGAAAGAGACGGGCAGCGTCATCTTTGTCATGTCCTTTCCAACCATGGATTTGAGAATGCCCTGTGCGTGAATCAGTGAAGAATTCCTCAAAATGACACTCATTTGAACCCACCCAAAGCGAAATCTTTGGCCTATTATCAGCATCCATCTTCAACCGCGTGCGGATCCCATTCTCGTAGCCCTTGAATGAGCTGCTGATATCATATGCGTCCGAAATCACTAGCTGCTGATTTTCCTGAGATGTAGTAACCTCCGAAGGCGGCAGCTGCGAAACTTCGACTTGGCCGGCATCGACTGCATCAAAAAACTCTTCTTCGTCGGACTCCGAGTCCGAAATAACCGCCATTTGAGTCATCACGGTCTGCCGCCTAGACAGGCTGACGGTAGGCGACTTCACACTAACAGCATCGGCTGGGGCCTCTGTGTCGACCTCCTCCTGAAGTGCCGCTTCCGCAGCTTGACTCGTTGAAGCAGGGACTTGGCCACCTTCGAGCATGCCATTTTCTACAACCTCCTTGAGGATACGCTTCGTCATTCTCCGCTTCAATTCAGCCTCGCCGACACGGGCCTCAAGTGCCTCTTGCTCCTTGGCGACCTGCGCCATGCTCTCCTCCCACATGCGTCGCATCTCAGATTCCCGGTCAAGGCGGTACTGCCAGTATGCGTCGCGGTCTTTGGAGATGCGCAGCAGGTCTCCAATAAGACCGGTAAGAGACCGAATGGCGGCATCGTAAGTAGCCAGAGCTTGCGATGTCTTGGGGTCGGACAAGGTGAGCGCCGGGTTTCTGGAGGACTCGAGGAGGAGGGCGGAGGTGACATTAGCCATGGACTCGAGCTGTAGCTTAGCAGACTGAGCCGTGATATTGAAGGCATCCTTGTTTGCCGGCGGCGCCTCGCGTCCGCTCGACCCTTCGCCATACTCCTCGTCGTCGTCGGCCTCATCGGCAACAGTCCCGCCGTTGCGGTCCGTCTTGTCTGCCTCTGTCGCCGCGTCCATGAAATCTTCATCATCGTTGCTACCAGCGGCGGGAAATCCGCTCTTGTTAGACGCCCGAGCAGAGGAGTGCATCCGCGTGAGCTGGATGCTGCTGCGAGACGCTTCAGCAACGCTGGCATTCTCGCTTGGCGTGTCGGAGAGGTGGGAGTGCTCGGCTTTTGCCTGCTTCAGCAATTCCGCATTGCGGGCCCGCTGCCGTTCTTCCTCTTTGGCTTGGTCTTTAGTCCATTGGATCGAGTTGTTGAGAGCCCAGAACCAGCGCTTAGCTTCGACCTCGTGGTTGGCTTTGAGCGTGTACTTGACCGAAGACTTGCCGTGGATCTCAAACTTAGTCTTCTCGTCGGCACTCATGTGCAGCTTGGCAATGCGCATGTTGATGGCGCCGCGGCAGGCCGAGCCGGCGTCGTCCTGATGCTTGTAGTAGCTTAGGACGCCATCCTCCAGGACGAACCACCGCAGCTGGTATCCCTTTCGGTAGTTCGTCCACTTTTTGAGGTAACCCTTCATCTCCCGTGCTTCGCGCCCGGCAAGGGGGTCGCCTGGCATTGCCGCGGCTGCACCTTGAGTTGTGGAGCCCAGAACCGCCTTCTCCTGGATGCCCCTCTGGGCTGCCACGGCAGCTGGTGACTTCTTCAACATTGCGCGCGTAATCTCGTCCTTTGTCACATCCTGAGGCAACTTTCCCTTGCGATCCCGGCGAAACGGGTCGGCACCGTGGAGAAGCAAGACTTGGATCAGGCGGCTGTTTTTACGCCGCGCAGCCTCGTGCAACAGCGTGCCGCCAGATTGCACCGTGTTCGGTTCTGAGGCGAATTCGGGGCTGTTGATATCTAGCACCGTCTTGAAGCGTGGCTCTTCCAGTACCTGCTCTAAGACCTTAAGTTCGCCGTGAAGGATTAGGTCCTGCACCTGTCGAACTTTGTTTTCGGCAAACAGAGATCTTGAGAGCTGTAGCTGCTGGAAGATGTCTGGGTTCCGGGCAAGATCGATGGGGAGACGCCCCTGATGGTTGGCGATAGCGTCATTAATATCTTTGTTCTCGAGAAGCAGTCGTATGACCTGGGTCCTGCCTTGAGCCGCCGCCACGTGCAAAGGTGTATTGCCATCTTTGTCCCGCGCATTGATGTCGAGAGAGCCAGCGCCGTCGGACAAGACATACTCGACAACGGGTTGTTCAGCGCACTGTATTGCCAAGTGCAATATTGTGGTATCTTCGAGAGGTCCCGACTGAGTTGTGACCGAGGAGGTGCTCATGCGAGGGCCGTTGTCGGCGCTTTCGCGGATAGCCTTGGAGATGGAAGCCGTGTCGCCGTTACGTAGCGCCTCTACGATGCGAAACTTCCTTACTGAAGATTCAAGAGAGGCGCCTTTGTCAGTCAGGTTGGGGAGTCTTCCACCGGCGATCGAAGGGGTGTTGGAGGGGACACGGCCGATGACGCTTCCTCCAGAGACAGAAAGCTTCGAGCTGTGGCTCTTGCCCGATTGTTGGTGCGCAGCAACCTCGGAAGTCGTGGGCGTCGCGCCGGTTACCGGAGTCGTCGTACCCGGGCCCAAACCGCCGGAGCCGGCGTTCTCGGCCGAAGACATGGCGTCCTCGGTGCCCTTTCGCCTTATCAAAGAGAACGCGGAGGATTTGGTTCGTCGATGTGAGCTGTAGGCGAAATGCCTGGTTAGCAGCGGATTTCGTTGCGATCGGAATAGGAAAAAAATTCAGGAAGCCTGGGCAGCAGTATGTCCGGAGCAGCTCACACCGCTGGCTATTATCGGATAGGTAAGGTACAGGTGGGTTTGTTTGCGTCGCCTACCTCTCCCCCACGTCAGGCATGGTCCGATCACCAACCACCTCGGACCAGCAGTCGTCGAGCAGCTGGGCGCAGATATCGGGTTGGCTTCAAGTACGTTGTCACCTCGGCGTAAGAATAGAAATTGCTGAAAACAAAAACCACGAGAATAATTCCACGGCGAAGGGCAAAATCGTTATTAGGGGCCTGGGAGGGCTGGGACAGCGATGTGGAGGTGGGTGAAGCGAGTTGAGTGGAGATGCTGTCCTCAAGATCGATCCCTGCATGCTGGGGTCTGGGAAAGATGACGTTGTGTGTTCGAGATTCCTGGATGCTTTGGATGATGGGGCCAACTGAAGTGATCCGCCTTTCACGTGCTCTGGCAGCCGCTCGTTGGTTCCTGTGAGTAAGCGGGCCCTGAAACGCCTTGGGCCGGGACAGGTTGCGGCAGAGCACAGGGCCGTGTTTCGGGGCCACCCAACGTGCCAACGTTGACGGATAACGTCTAATGAAAGAAACAAAACAAAACATAAGTAGACAAAATTAATAAATAAATAAAAATCAAGCGTCGCTGTAGATGCCGGATACTCGAGTTTAATAGCTAGCTAAGCTTCTTTCTCTTTCTCAAATTTCATGGTTCCCTATTGGTCTTCCCTCTTTAGCTGTTGGACTAACGTTAACTTGGAAGAAATAAAAAGAAAATGAAACCAAGGTTGGTTTAACTAGGTAACTAGAATAAAGTTAAATAAATAAGAGGAGAGACAATGGAAAATACGACGTAGCACGATGGTTTCACTTAGCTGCTGCTGTGCATTCTCCTTTCGGGTTCCTTGATCGCATTGTTCCGTGGTACTTCTAGGTTACCAACAGGCTGGTGCTTGCTGAGCCACACCAGTTGTGACACCTAAGTTTAGGGTACGATCCTGCGCCATGACAGGTCAGGCATTTGATTAGACTGGTCAGTTGTGTCATGATCCCAAATGATCTGAAGGGCTTCTAGCTCAGCTGGGCCGTGTAACAAATGGGTTGCAGCGACTTGCCTTATCATCATCCACATTCGATCAGCTACCGCCAGATGTCACTAAATCAGAGGTCGTAAAGTATTGGTTGAAGAGGTTAGGCATTATGTTGTGGTGCCGGCGTATAAATGACCACATCCTTGGGCTCAATGTTAGTTATCTAGCAAAGACCATTTCTCAAGGAAGAATCATTATTTAAACCAACGAAGGCCTGACTGCTTAGTACTGTCAAGAACCCACAGTTGCACAGAGTGCTGGCAGAAAAGTTTGCCATCGATTTTAGTCAGTCATCGTGTTTACTAGATTGGTCCTATCTGATGGTAAGAGGCGGTGAGAAAAGATAGACGGAATAAGGTCGTGAATGTCAGTCATACTATCTCCTAATTGCACAAGCCATACGGCATGGAAGAAGAAGAGGCAGCCACGAAACTGGTCGTATGCATGATAGAGGTTGGCGAGGTAGGCACCGGCGGCCATTTGCTTGCAGCTATGAATCTGAACCGAAAGGAACCATGCGGAAACCAAGTACACCCGGTAGCGCTTTTTAGGTTCCCGGTAAGCACAAGATCATAAGTAGGATAACGGAGAGGAGTAAATGGAATAGCACTTTCTGTGTCCCTCGTCCTGCACGTGGGCAGTTGGCTATAATTCATTTCCGGGTAATGTAGAGGCTATGACCGAACCCCTAAGAAACCATGTAGAGTAGAGGAGTTCACTCATTATACTGAGCTACCAAAAACCGATGTCCATACGTGCTTGACCTGAAACGTGAAGCCATCGCTCCAACACTCATCTGACAGCGTCCCGCCTTGCAACCTTCACAAAGCTTGGACAGATGCGGCGGCCCTCCTTCAAATCCGTCATACTCTGGTGTTTCCATGGGGATGCCGGCCCACTTCTTCAGCCGGTACGTGACTCTCTCGACATACGAGTTCTTGTCGAGCCGGAGACGGCCTAGGCGGTTGCAGCCTGGTGACTTGCAGCGCTGTTTGAAGACGACTGCATTGTAACCATTGTTCGGAAATCGCTGGATCGTTATTGCAATCTTCTTGCTGCCCCAGCCTCGTTGAGCACAATTTTGATTGTGGCATTCGAATCGTCCCATGACGAAGGTAGAATAATCCTCCAGCATCGTTCTGTCGTTCTCGTTGCTATTGAACCACGGCTCGGGGTTGATAGAGTACTCGGAAAGATTGTTCTTGACGTCCTCGTGGAGGGTAGGAAACATGGCCGTTTTATTCTGGGAGGATCGGGTTTTGGGTTTGTACGGGTTCTTCGCAGAAGGCATGTTGGGAGACGCCGGTCGGGTGATTGTCTGATGTAGGTAGGCAATCGAACGCTAACTGGAATGATTGAAGGAGAAGAGGTTTGAATTGTTAGGAGTCCCAGCTCGGACAAGTCTTTTAAAACCGTTCCAACCTAAGTCCAAACCGAATGGCAACACCTGTATTTAAAGAGGACAACCAACACTTTCTCCATCCGAACCAACCGTCACCGGTTACAGTTTGAGCTAGTGAACAAGAGATGTGCACCATCCCGCAATGGCATCTTCCAATGAGAGTTGCAAAGGCACGCAGATGCAGTAGGCCTCAATGCATCCTTACCCATGCAAACCCGCCAATCAGACCATCGGATCAGTTCAACCTCATGTTCCAATCCTCAACTTTTGAGTACCAACACAAGAGTTCCTGCCGCTCAAATAGCTTCTTTGTGATTGTGTGCTGGGTTTTGGAAATGCAAGAGAAAATCTACGCACAGACTTGAACTTGCCGTCTCTCAGATCCATCTCATCTCTTCTCATGTTTCTGACCGGCGTCTCCACCCTCATGACGCCAACATCTTTCAACGCGCACAACCTTGGGGAGCAAAGTGCTAGAAAGGTAATTACCCATCCCGTTCTGCACCCGGAGCTGCACAGCATCAACAGCCGCCTACATTCACCTGTAAAGCTGTTGGCGAAACAATAGCGATTCGATGGTCCACCCCATCACAGCTGCGGCTCCCGCTGATCATCAGAGAGCCGGAGCAGAGAGAAGAAAAGTGATTCGCGGGCAGTGGCCTATTTTTCTGGAATGGCCAGCGACGAGTCGACTGCCCCCAAAGTTGTGTCATGCATGTCGGCAATGGCGGCAATGTCACTGTTTTTCATGGCACTCCGCTTCTGGTGCAAGATGAAACACCACAAAGCCATTGGCTGGGATGACTGCATCTTGATAATTGGTTGGGTATGTCTTCAGTTTGTTCGTATACCGCGCAGTCACAAACAAAACAACACGCGGTTATGGGGTGTCTTATCGCTGACGGGTGCCTCGACTTCATCACCACCAACCAGATGTTCCTGGCCATTTATGTCTCCCTCGCCATCGCCGCGACAAGGTACGGACTCGGTCGGCACCTGGACTCGGTGCCATCCGACGACGTCGCGGTGGCCGGACTGCTACTCTTCGTTGCCGAGTTCTTCGCCATCTTAGCCGTGGCTGTCAGCAAAAGCTCGTTCGCCGTCACGCTGCTCCGCTTTGCCCTTGAGCGCTGGCACAAGGTCCTTTTGTGGGGCGTCATCGCAAGCGTCAACCTGGTCATGTGGTCCTGCGCCGTCCTGCTCCTCGCCCAGTGCCGACCGACCAGGAAGCTGTGGAACGTCGTCATCGACGGCTCATGCTGGCCGCGTAGCGTCTATACCGCTTATTCGGTCTTCGCTGGCAGTATGTTCTTGCCCTGATTATCGATTTTGTAGTGGACGACTAAGCTGATTTGCTTGGTCATCTCAACAGCTTGGTCCGCCGCGATGGACTTCATCCTTGCCATTTTCCCTTGGGTTCTTATCTGGCCCATGAGGATTCGAACAGCTGAAAAGATTGGCGTCGGCATTGCAATGAGCCTTGGGGTGTTGTATGGGTTATGAGCGCGACATCCGTGTCAGATCGCCTGCTAACTTATATCGCATGTTCAGCGCTGGCATTACCGGGGTCATCAAAACAACCTTCTTGCCCGCTGCAGGAGCCCCCGAGTCAGATTTCACCTGTTCGTCCATGGAACCCTATGATTTCTCAGGCACATACCCAGCTGACTATCCCCAGATATCTCTACAGACCTGATTATCTGGGCCGCTGCTGAATCGGCAGTCGTCATTAGCGCCGCTTCCATTCCCTTTATGCGCCCATTGCTTGTGAGTCTCTGTCCCAGAGTTGCAAACAGATCTGTAGGTCTTTATGGGCGGCTGCACAGGAGCAGAAGGTCGGATTCCGGGGCCGCATCCGAGAATCGAAGATGGCCTGCCAGGGGAGTGGATGGTCGCAATCATGGATGTATCTTAGAAGATACCGCGACGAGAAGTAGTGGAATGACGAACAGCATGCCCGGGGGCAGTGGAATCATAGCACTCGATTGAACCAAACCGCGAAAGAGGACACTGAAATTAAATGCTAATAGGTATGTACTACATAGCGTACTACGAGGATGTGCCGATCGCTCAATACTGTCCAACGATGTAACCCGGTTTTAGAACGATCTGCTTACTCACCGTTCTACTGTTAATTCGCCATTAACCTCGGTGCATATGTGCCCTACAATCTTAATATATAAACGTCATTGCAAAGCGTTCATTATTTTTGGATTGTCTATGACGTAGCAACAGTATATCCCGTCGATGTATAACAGTGTCGAACAAACACGAATAATATCCTCGTTCCTTTTCAGTAGTGCACATACAAAAAGCTGTTTAAACCTTCATTGTTCCTTTTCTATACGACAATCATACCACCCAATTACCACCCAATTAGCACACAAACTCTACCGTTACCATGTCCGACCCTCACCCACAAGGAGGCAACCTCTTTGACATGGCCAAGGAGGGCACCAAAGGTATGTATTTCTCAAGTCCCTTTTCCAAATAACAGGACCGAAGCTCGTCGCGATTTTATATTCTCTAACGCTTCCTCTCCAACCCATCTAGTCCCCGCAGACGCCGCGAAGCCCAACGTGCTCCCAGCCGGTGAAGGGCTTCCGAGTCAAAAAGGGGAGGGCGGCCTCAACAAGAGCACGCTTGGGGCCACTTCTCTCGGCGAAGTGGCCAGCGCTGCGGGCGGGGAGCTCCCCGAGGACATTGGGCAGAAGTACAGCCGCGCCGGCGGAAAGGAGCGCGGGGAGCCGCAAAAGGCGCCTCACGGTGGGCGGAATCAGCCCTCGCATGGCTGATCGAGTCATGGTTCTCTCGTTGTATGCCCGGCCACGTTGTGTTGGCCCTGCGAGGAATGCCTGGGAGGAACGAGGTGGCGGCTTGCCGGGGGAGTTTTTCTTGGATATGTGTCCAAAGCAAAAGATAGCCAAGTTACATACATTGAGGTGTGGAATTAAGGGAAGGGTCTGGAAGTACTAAGTTGGAAGAATGCAAGCTCAAAGGAGCTGTCACAGCAGAGGAATGACTTGTGGGGCTTATTCCATCCGCTGGGTAAAATGAGATTCCCAATTCTGGAAGTCCTCCTATGGTGATCATTACTCTCCTCATTACCTTATCAAGTCTCTTGACTTCGGGTCCTTCAGAATCAAAGGTAGGAGAGGAAGTGCGGAAGTGGGAGGATTTACCTGTAGTCAGGGTGCAAACCGAAGAATGCACGTAAAATCTGCACGTTGCTCGCACAAACAACCGAGTGGCCCTTGCCCATTCTTTTACATACTCACTTTAAATTCAGAATGTTAATAAACGTCGGCGGACAACTGCCAGGTTGTCGGAAGGGTACAGTAAAGAGATTCGTACGTGTGCCATGCTATGGCCCGTATTGTCGATAAACAGCGCAGGTGAAACCGGACAAACTAGTGGTTGGTGTTAGAAACAATGTAGCTAGTTATCCGGGAGGAAATATGCTGAAAATGGCTTGTTTTATTAGACCGTTCATGATGAACTGGCCCTCTTAAGCAGGGAAAGGGCAGTTTGTAATGTTCTTGATATAGTTCGTATCTCGGTTTGTATGTGTTCTTGCGCCTACCCATAGGCGCCGTCACCAGGGGCGTTGACTGCCCGGTCCGTTTCTTCAGCAACAGCTCAGATGAGGCCATGCGTGCATCGGGACCCGGCTGGATGAACGGCCACGGGCGTCCGGTCTCTCACCGGCGGTGTGGCCCCGTTTGTAGTTGTTGCGAGTAGAGCATCATATATTGGCTCTGCTGTGGGCATATCCCACACTCGAATTCATCATCCTTTTCCAGACATCTGAATTCGACTATTTTTACTTTGCTTCCCTTGCTCCAACCGCATCAGTTCTTAGACTAAAATCTGTGGAAAGATGACCTAACTAGCTGAGCTGTAGTCGGGAAACAAATGAATAAACTAGTTGTTTTCCCTGCTTACTTACGTACAGCCAATCAGGATAGTTCCATTGATGGTCTGGGTTATCTGCTGCAAGACATTTTTGATAATGAGAACCTTTTGCTCCGCTCTTATCCGCGAGCTGAGTCGCTTGTTGTGGCTGCTTCGAGCTCTGTTGTTCGAATGGCACCCACTACACAGAGCCAACGACGAGTCCCGAATCAGGTGATTTAGTAATATCCAATTTCCGCTCAACTCCCGTGGGGGTGTTTCAGGCATTCGCCAGCGCCCAGCCGTCTGATGTCGAACGGAGTTCGGGACACCAGGCCCGGTTCTTGGCTTCGATTGATTGGCAACGAACCGGTGCCGATAGACCTCGGCAACTGAACGTGGGTCCATGCCGCTGTAATACCACATGCAAGGATCCGCAGGTACTTTAGCTTCTAGATTCATGCAATTGCGACAGCACAACCGCCATTGTCTGCATCAGACGCAGTTCACGTCCTAAGCACACTTATTCTCATTGAAGCCAACAAGTCGCGGTACCAGGCTTCCTAATCTCAGATATCGCCTTGGCTATCTATCAATTACACGCCGCCATTAGCGATTCTAGGACTCACCCCTGAAACCGATACTGTCAACTGGCCCAATCCCAGGGTCGTCGTAACTGATCCAGAGTCGAGCTACCAAGTGCCGTGCAACTGCACCGGCACATCTTACATCACATCACAATGGCTGACCGCCCAACACTGCTCCGACCCCCTCCTGATGACCCCAACAAGGCTCAGATCGAGAATGCCCTAGAGGTGGCTGAGCTGGCCGTCCTCGGTCCTGTAAGTTATTCGAGCCTCCATGATCTGCACCTACATCTTCATGCCCATGTCTCCTTTATTGCATCTTTCTACAGCATGCAAAATCGTCGAGATGCAGGACCATCTGAGCGCCGAGTGACTTGTTGGGCCTCGCTGATTCCTTCTTTCTTTTTCGCTCCAACTCCTGAAGCCGTTTCGTGACTCGTCTGACGCCATCCGCAGAATATCTTCACCAATGCCCGCCAACCCTGGCACCCGCCAGGCGCCCGGGGAATTTACGGCGGCGCCGTCATCGCCATGTGCCTGGCCGCGGCGCAGCGCACTGTCGCCCCGGACTTCTTGGTTCACTCGTGTCACTGTTACTTCCTCCTGGCCGGCTCGTCCGAGCTGCCCATACTGTTCCACGTCGAGCAGGTTCGCGACGGCCGTTCCTTTGCCACCCGCACTGTCCAGGCCCGCCAGCGCGGCCGTTGCATCTTCACCACCACCATCTCCTTCGTCCGGGACACATCATCATCCAGCAGTAGTGGTGGGGGCAAGACCATCCGCGAGGTCAGCCACGCGAGCGAGATGCCGCGCGGCCCAGACGGCAAGCCGCTTCAGCCCCCACCGGACGACTACACCGACGAGCCGGAGCTGATTGCGCAGGGCCCGTTCCAAGGGACCAAGATTGAAGTCATCAGCGGCCCCGGCGACGAGGACAAGCCGGGCTCCAAGAAGACGCGGCAGTGGGTGCGCGCACGGGGCCGGATCACGGGCGGGGTGGCGGCGCAGCTCGAGGCGCTCGCCTACGTGTCCGACAGCTACTTCATCGGTACCATCACGCGCATCCACCGGCTGTGGCGCTTCCCCTTCCCTGCCGACGAGTACGACCGCCTCCCCGCCGATCTGCAGGCCAAGGTCCGCACGCTGCACCAGTGGGAAGGGATGGGTGACGACCCGCGTGATATGGCCGGGCGCCCCGTCATCGGCATGATGGTCAGCCTAGACCACACCATCTACTTTCACGAACCCCGCAAGGTTCGCGCCGATGAGTGGATGCTTAGCGAGATGGAGAGCCCCTGGGCCGGCGACGGCCGAGGCGTCGTGACGCAAAAGATCTTTAGCAAGGACGGGACGCTGCTCGCCACGTGCGTGCAAGAGGTAGGCAAGCCCTCTTTATTTCTCTTTTCTTATTTTATTTTATTTTTCCTATCCTCATTTGCTTCTTGGTTTCTGAGGACGAGGAATGCGCGTTTTGCTAACTTTGTTACCCAGGGACTCGTCCGTCTCCAGCAGCCCGCGACACAGGGCAACGAATCGAAACTGTAGATAGACATGTCACAACTGAAATCGTTTGGATTAGTTATCGATTTGTAATTTGGCGTCTGCATTCATTTGAATAGACTTGGCACCTGAGCCGTTGTACATAGAGAGGAAGTGACAGTTCGGAGCAGTTTACGCACCGCATCCTTCTTAAACATAAGATCAGAGTTTACTACCTTCCCCGTGGTATTTTAATTTGTAGTCTCTATGCTCACTTGCTGGCCTAATCCCAGCAGCCCCATACATCACAAGGTAAACACTGATAAGTCAAGGTCGGTTGCTAAGCAGTTGGGCGTTCGTCAAAGACAGCGGACAGATCATCAATCTCACAGAATCATGGAAGGATGGTCATGCTGTCAATTATGCTCCGGTTCGTTTTTTCCGGCTCTTTAAAAGCAGTCGACGACGACGCATCGCCCATTGCTTGCCCAATCGGCTACCGGCAGTACCTTGGCTACCTCAATAGCAAGGAGATCCCACATCTATCGGATGCTTCCTCTTGCTTCTCCTCGACCGCCTCCTTTTCACCCTCAACCGCCTCTTACAAGCTTTAAAAAAGCTGGGTATCGTATTCCTACAACGCCATCCCGTTTCCCATGAGACTGTTTGTCCCTGTTTCACGGAAACCGCATTTGTGCCAACGGTCATGGCGTAAGATGTCCTATGCGAAGGCAGGGACGCTCTTGGAGGACACGAAACGCCAAATGTGCGATTGCAGAACTCGCGCCTGGTAAAAAAAAAAAAAGAATGTAAAGGGGGGTGATAAATCTACTGTCAAGCGGGCACGTTGAACTGGGCCGGTAACGTGGGGCTGCCACCGTCCAGTTCAAGTCTCAACCGCAAAAGGGTTCAGATGGTGACTCCCTCCAAACGGAGCACCTTGGATTTGTCTCCGAGGAACTGGGTGCGAAATTCCACAATTCCGCGTGCAATTGTGTCGAAATCCCTGACCTTATCGGCCTTGAACTTTTGGAGAAGCTCTCGCAGGCCCTTGATGAACCCGCTCTTTTGTTCGTCGCTAAGATCGTCGGAGTTTCCGAGCTCCAGGAGGATTTGGTCATCTGCAAGGCGACGGCCGAGGAGTCAGCTTCCACGGGGGGAGTTGAAGGTCTGATGTTAGCAGCCCGGTTATGGTGCGGGGAAACTCACCGGGAGCACTGATGGTGCGGAAGTGCTGATACTCGCAGTTGGTTGGGCACTGTTCTCCGGTAAGTTCGAACGGGCACAATTCCCTTTCAGGGTCAATCCTGTTGCTGTAAGTCAAAGACCTCAGACCACCCGCAACTGCATTTTGGTACTCCGGGTGGAATCGATATGCGTGGAAATAACGAAGCGGACTTTGGTATGGCTTCAGCTTGCTGTGTGTTTTGGACTCGGGGCGATCCTGCACCTGTTGCTGCGTTAGCCCCAGGGTCCCAGCGCCACTGGAAGAAACGACCTGTACTTCTCTTGCGACTTCGGTCTCAATCTCCTGCGCTGGCGCTCGAGGCTGCGCCGATCCCGATATCTGGTCAGGTAACGGCGTCGGAGATTCTGCATTGACACTGCTGGTACGCTCAACTGCCTCCGGGCTAGGTGATTGCGATTCCAATTCCATTGGTGTGGTTTCATCAGCGTTCGAACTGCCCATCTGTTCAAGCCCATGAGCCGCAGAGCTATTGTTCTTAGCTGATTCTGGATTCGGCGAAGGGTTCAAGACGTCTCCGGCGGCTTCTTGGACCATCGCATCGCCCTTTGGAAGGAACAATGCGGATTCCGCGGGTGCTTCTAAAGAACGATCGGCGGACGCATCGAGGACACGGCCAACAATATCCTTATCAGCACCAAGAGAAGGCCCTTCTTCTGGCCGTTTGTGAAAGCTTCCAACCTCGCTCGGTGCCTCATCATTTCCTCCACCAGACACGGGTTGGGGGGGCGGAGATCGCCGCCCCTGTCCATCAACAGTCGCGCTTCCCGGTTGCGTAGTGGAACAGCCTTCCTCTTGTTGTTCGCTCGGTGCCTCTAATGTTGAGACTGGCTGAACTGGTTGAGTCTCCGACTTTGATCCATTTGGCCCTGCAGTCTCGGTCGAAGGGGAAGTTGTGTCAAGCTGTTGCAGTTCTGCAGCGAGCCTCTTTTGCTCAGCGATGCTTCTCTCAAGCTCGGCTTTCAGTCGTTCTTGCTCATCCTGTAGTTGCTGTAGTCGCTTCATCTTTTCTGTGAGGGAAGATTCAACTCGGGGGTTCTCAGAACTCATGTGGCCCCGACGTTGCCCTTGCTGGAGAGGGTCCAGATGCGCCTCAGATGATGCGGGCGCGTAAGCCGACGACGGTTCTGGTGTAAATCCAGACGAACTCCGATCGGATCCATCCTGGCTGCTCATGAATTCGGTCGTCTGAGTCGGTGGTGGTTGAGTACCTTTGCTCCTTTGGATCCCTTGCTCTGAACGATTTGGGGTTACCGAGCCACCAGCTGATTGCTTGGCTTTCCGTTTTGCCTCTGCAAGAGCAATCTTCCGTCTCATATCTTGTATTGCCTTTTCCTTCAGATCCAACTCAGTCGTCCGCTTCGTGCTGGTCACTCGGCCCCCAGGTGGAGTCACAGAAGGCGCAGGGCTCGATAATTGGCGTTTTGGAAAGGTATCTGTCAGGGGTGGAAAGTCACGGATGGCCGGTCCATGTTGGCCGGAAATTCCAGCGGATTGACTCGACAATGTCTCCTCTACTGGTGAGCCGATGTCCATGTCCATTTCCATATCCTCGTCGTCAGACCCGTCACTGACGTCAATGATGAGCGAAGTCTCCTGGCGTGCTTGGACAAAGGGCCGTTTGGCAACGCCCTGGCCAGAGGGATAGTCGACGAAGTCTAATGCTACTGGACGTTTGCGCTGGTTCGACGTGTTCTGCAAACCATTGGGTGTCAAGGCCAAACCAGGAAGAGGGGAGAGAAGTTGGGATGGAGTCGCTTGGGATGAAGCTGCTTGAGCGTCGGCCGACTTCTGGGACCCGTTGAATGTCTTGGGAGCCGGTGGGATAGATGGAGAGGTGGAGCTTCCTGCTGAGATGCCTTGGGACATGATAATTTCTTCACTACTGCCCCCTTGGGCAGTCCCGGTCCCAGTAGTGCCCTCTGCAGCCTTTCGGGCTTCCCGGGCCTTCTGCAGAGCAGCTATCTTCTGCTGAAGCAGCCGTTCTTTCTCGCCCCACGTCTTGCTTCTGGAAGGAGCTGACGTCTGCGCTGCCGGCGCAGGCCCTTGTGCCTGTGACTCGGGAACAGTTCTTTCGGAAGGTGTTGGGGCGGGTTTGGGCGGGTTTGGTGCCGCCGGGGTCTTGGCCGCTTTCGCGGCAAGCAGTCGTGCGATACGGTCCTTACGCTCCTCGCCCTTCCGCGACTGTTCCGACATGGAGGCAGAGTCTTTGGTTGAAGGAGGCGCTTGTGGCTGCTTGGAAGGCTGGCTCGACTTGCTCTGGTCGGTTCCGCCACCCTGTTTTACTTGCGTTGCTCTGGACGTGGCCGCTGGTGAGCCAGCTGCTGCCTTCGGCATGTCAAGATGGAGATCAAGGAAAAGCCCTTTGATCAACTTTTCGTCAAATCCTTCTTCAATGTAGTTTTGATATTTCACACCCAATGGCCACAGTCGCAGAATCGCTTTTTGCGCCTCCTTTTTGGCCTCTTGGAGAGATTTGAAAGAGCTGAGTGGATCTCCTTGCGATTGAACTGCCGAGCCTCCAATATTGGAAGGACCGTTGCTGGTAGAGGCCGCTGGAGGCGCCTGGGTTGAAACCTGTCGATTCGGAGAAGCCAGACTTCGAGCTTCAACAACTGGTTCAGCCCGGGTCGATTGAGCTTCCTTGTCCATCACAGTTTGTGGTGTCGGGATCTCACTCTGAACCTCCCGCGGAGACAGGAAGGGAGAGTAGGATGCGGAACGCTCACGACCTGTGGTTATCAGTATCATAAACTCAGTTCTGAAAGCCAGCGGCAACTGCCTGACATACCTTCGTTGCCCCTTGCGTCCTTTCCGCCGTCGTCTTCATCGGTACCATAGAATCCTCCGTCAGGTGTATCGGCAGCGCTGGCAGGCTGACTAGATTCTCCGACCGGTAAAGGGAAAGACTTATTAACGGGTTTTACGGGAGCATCAGAGGCGTCTTCTCGCGGTTCATACAAATCCTCAAACTGGCCCTCGCTCAGTTCGCCTTCTTCCATCTCGACGATTGCGCTTGAGCGCGGCGCTTCTATTGCGGCTTGATTCGAAGGCGCGTCACTTCGCGAGCCGTTAGATGCCCCGGGCTGAGAGCTGTCAGCTTCGAAAGGATTCCGGCCATAAACCTGCTGTGGGGGTGCGTGTGGTGTTGGCACCGGAAACCCAGCGGACTGATTCCACGATGCAACGCCGGATTCAACAGGAGCCGTGCCTCCTATCCCAAGTCCCGGAATATGGGTCGCGTTCATGTCATAAGAAGCCTGCGAAACATCGCGATGTACTGGAGTGACGGAGGGGTTGTAAGGGGTGACGTGTCCGGGAACAGGGTAACTGGGAGCATTTGGGTAGGTGTATGGCTGAAGTGGGGGCTGGCCGTGGTATTGACCGTAGCCATACGGATGCGGGTATTGGGGCATGGCGGGGAGTCAAGTCTTGAGACTAGAGCTTGTGCATTTCGACGGCCGAAGATTCGGGTCTGACTCGGGCGAGACACGTCGCGTGGTAAACCAGAAAGTGCCGACGAAGAAGAGAGGCTAACAAGAACCCTGTCGCAAGAAATAGAGGGTGGTCGTCGTGGGTCGTGGAGCTTCGAACGGATAGCAGCTGCTCGGGTTCGAGACTCTGGAATGATACGAGAGGTCCTCGATAACAGATTAAGGAGCTTAAGAGTGTATTCGGGGTTATTGTTGTCGGAACTTCGGGGCGTTGATCAGGAACCTGGAACCGCTTGAACTTCGCGCGACTGAATTGTCGGGTTGATATCGATTTGTTGAAGCGCGCGTCGGTTGATGGAAAAGCTCCAGCCCTCGCACAAGTACGCTAGTCCAAATCCGGTATGGCGTGCACGGTCCAAGCCTGTGACATCAGGCACTCGCGGGTCGCAGCGCCTGCTTGGCCGGGGCCCAGTTTGTTTACTCAACTAGGGCGTGTTCGGGGCAACCGAGACTGCCATTGGGTGGTACTTCGTTCTTCTAGGGATCACGCACCTTCCCCTCTTCAAGAACTGCTTCATTAACCCAATCCTCACAAAGGAACCCGATCACAACAAGGAATAATTTTCGCATTCTACCCTACTGAATTGCGCCATTGCGATCCCATCTTTTTCTTTTAGGGTATTGCATAGCCGGCGTCGCTTTTATCAGGGCTTTGTTTTCCGAATGTTTACATGCTCCGCATCCCAACCAGAGCAGGGCTACGACATTTTTTTCTCGAACAGTACTCCATGACCTCTTGCATTCGTGATCTGCTGACACGAGCGCACCATGTCGGTTCGCAATAATCCCTTTGCGAGGAACGCCACCACCTCGACTGGTTCGAGTGGTCTTGGCCGCCCGAAATCCGTCCTGGCTCCTTCGTCACCGTCTCTCCTCAACGGGACGCCGTCTCCCCCCACCCATGCCAGGACACAATCTCACAGCTCCCACAGCCTTACGGCGGCAACAACATTAACACCTCCTGCGCCTATCCGGAACGGTCATGCCCGTGGCACATCGCGAGAAGGGACGCCGAGTTCAAGCACTTTTGCGCCGTCATACCTCAAGACCGAAGACATGCGGAAGCCTACCGACATTGTCAAAGGGATTGAGGGCGAGAACGACTTTTCAGGCAGAAAGTATGTCTGGCTTAAGGACCCGCAGATGGCGTTTGTCAAGGGCTGGGTGGTGGAGGAGCTGGAGGGGAACCGCATCTTGGTTCAGTGCGATGACGGGAGTGTGAGTGCGCCGGCAAACGCTCCTGGCCGCATAGTTCGCTGACAAGAGGATACAGCAACGGGAAGTCGATGCTGAGAGCGTCGATAAAGTCAACCCAGCCAAGTTTGACAAGGCGAACGACATGGCCGAGCTTACGCATCTGAATGAAGCTTCGGTTGTACACAACTTGCAGACACGGTACATGTCCGACTTGATCTACACCTACTCAGGGTTATTCCTGGTGACGGTCAATCCCTACGCTCCTCTTCCGATCTACACCAATGAGTACATCAACATGTACAAAGGAAGGAGTAGAGAGGACAACAAACCCCACATTTTCGCCATGGCTGACGAGGCGTTCCGCAACATGGTCGATGAGAATGAGAACCAAAGCATCTTGGTCACCGGCGAATCTGGAGCCGGAAAAACGGAAAACACAAAGAAGGTCATCCAATATCTTGCCGCAGTTGCTCAGTCTCAAGCGCCGGTGAAGAGCAGGGCGAAACAGCACTCGAATTTGTCAGCCCAAATCTTGAGGGCAAACCCAATTCTAGAGGCCTTTGGTAACGCCCAGACCGTGCGGAACAACAACTCGTCCCGATTTGGCAAGTTCATCAGAATCGAGTTCAACCGTGACGGGTCGATTGCTGGCGCCTTCATTGACTGGTATCTCCTCGAAAAATCACGAGTTGTGCGGATCAACAGCCAGGAACGCAACTATCACATCTTCTACCAGCTCCTCAAGGGCGCGGACCGCAGGCTGAAGCAAGACTTCCTCCTGGACGGTTTAGATGCGGAAGATTTTGTTTACACCCGGGACGGGCAAGAGATCATTGCAGGAGTGTCCGATCGCGACGAATGGGAATCCTTAATGGAAGCATTTATGGTCATGGGCTTCTCAGACGAGGAACAGGCCTCCATCCTACGCACCGTTGCGGCCGTTCTCCACCTTGGAAACATTTCCGTTGTCAAGGAGAGCAGATCAGCAGACCAAGCTCGCCTTGCACCAGACGCCAAAGAAGTGGCTGCCAAAGTATGCAAATTGCTTGGCGTTCCTCTCGAGCCTTTTCTTCGCGGATTGTTGCACCCCAGAGTGAAAGCAGGCCGGGAGTGGGTTGAAAAGGTTCAGACCCCTGAGCAGGTCCGCTTCAGCATCGATGCTCTCGCCAAAGGCATCTACGAACGGGGCTTTGGCGACCTAGTGACCAGGATCAACCGCCAGCTCGACCGTGCAACTATGGGTCTCGACGACACCCGCTTCATCGGTGTATTGGATATCGCTGGCTTCGAGATTTTTGAGCACAACAGCTTCGAGCAACTCTGCATCAACTACACCAATGAGAAGCTGCAGCAGTTTTTCAACCACCACATGTTCGTTCTCGAGCAGGAGGAATACGCCAGGGAGCAAATTGAATGGCAATTCATTGATTTTGGCAAAGATTTGCAACCGACTATCGATCTGATTGAGCTTTCCAATCCGATTGGTATATTCTCATGCCTAGACGAAGACTGCGTCATGCCCAAGGCTACCGACAAAACCTTCTCGGAGAAGCTGAACTCGTTGTGGGATAAGAAGTCACAAAAGTATCGGCCATCTCGACTGGGACAGGGATTCATTCTCACACATTACGCGGCGGAGGTTGAGTACACTACCGAGGGCTGGCTCGAGAAGAACAAAGACCCTCTGAACGACAACTTGACCCGACTGCTTGCCGCCTCGACAGATAAGCATGTTGCTAACCTTTTTGCCGATTGCGCCGATCAGGATGACGAGACGGGCGGTATGAGGAGCAGGGTCAAGAAGGGCCTCTTCCGAACGGTGGCTCAACGGCACAAGGAGCAGCTTTCTAGTCTCATGGGCCAGCTACATCTGACCCATCCGCATTTTGTTCGGTGTATCCTTCCAAATCACACCAAGCGGCCGAAACAGTTCAGTGGCCCCTTGGTCTTAGACCAACTGCGGTGCAACGGTGTGCTGGAGGGCATCCGTATTGCTCGGACTGGTTTCCCCAACAGGCTACCGTTCGCCGAATTCCGGCAGCGGTATGAAGTTCTCTGCCGAGACATGCCCAAGGGCTATATTGAAGGCCAGGCGGCAGCAAAGATCATGTTGGACAGGTTTGGTCTCGATAGGTCTCTGTACCGAATCGGTCTAACCAAGGTGTTCTTCCGTGCTGGCGTTCTTGCCGAACTCGAAGAGCAACGCGACGCACTGATTACAGAAATCATGTCGAAATTCCAATCCGTTGCTCGAGGTTACATGCAACGACGGATTGCCTTCAAACGTCTTTACCGAGCTGAGGCCACGAGGGTCATTCAACGAAACTTCCAGGTGTACATTGATCTCTGTGATAACCCCTGGTGGCAGCTGCTTGTGAGGATGAAGCCCCTCTTGGGCGCAACACGAACTGCTGCCGAAGTGAAGAAGAGGGACGAAATGATCCGCCAGTTGAATGAGAAAATGCAGCTCGAACAAGAAAATCGACAAAAACTTGAAGATGAGCGGAGAAATGTTCATGCAGAAATGCTCCGAATCCAGCAGACTCTCGAGAGCGAACGTGCTCTAGCGCTGGATAAAGAAGAGATTTTCAAACGGCTTCAACACCGGGAGGTGGAACTGGAAGACAAGCTTGCTGGTGCCTTGGAAGACCAAGAGAAGCTTGAGGATCAGCTGGATAGCCTCCTTGAAGCTAAGAAGCGAGCTGAGGACGAGGTGGAACGGTATCGCGCGCAGCTCGAACAAGCAGCCGGCATCATTTCCAGACTGGAGCATGAGAAGTCGGAACTTTCTGGCCGTGTTGAGGACCTCGACCGCGCCATCGACGACATCACCAAGGCGCAATCGCAACGCAGTGAGCAGGAGGCTGTCCTTGAAGGGGAGATCAAGATGCTACAAAGCCAGCTCTCGCTCAAGGACCGCAAAGTTCGCGACCTGGAAGCGAAATTGCTCAAGACAGATCAAGAGCTCGAGATCAAACTGATGACCGCCCAGAAGGAACTGCAGTCTTCAAGGACCAAGAATTCGCAACTCAGCGCCGAAAACCGTGAAATTCAACAACAGTTATCTCAATTGTCCAAGACCTCAACAGATTATGAGGATTTGGTCCGAAAGAAGGAAAGTGAACTCACTTTGCTCCGCTCAGACAACAGGAAACTTGAGATGGAGCGGCGCAGCTTCGAGGACCAAAAGAAAACCCTCAATGCGGAGAGAGAAAAGGCCGCCGACCGGCTTCGTGAGGTTCAAGCCCAATTGTCTGCCATGAAATCCCAGCAAGCTCAACTGCAACGGGAGGCGGAAGATGCAAAGAGACTTCTAGAAGCCCGGCTTTCTGAGGATGCCCAAGCCGACGAGAACAGACAGATCCTTGAAGCTCAGATCAAGGATCTCAAGGAAGAGCTGTACAAGACTCAGATGGAACTTAGCAGGGAGCGCCAATCACGAGATGATGTTCAACTGCTCGGCGAACACAAATATCAGACCTTGAAGGATGAGTACGATCACTTGAACGAATCAAAGATCATCATCGAGAAAGAGCTATATGCCCAGCAAGATACGCTTCGGCGGACCATGGAAGCTCGGGCAACGGCTGAAAAGGAACGGGACGATGCTCGCGAAGAGATCCGGCGACTCCGCGCTGCCAAACTCCAAGCCGAAGAAGCTCGGCGCGAAGCCGAGCTTGTTGGAGAACGGGCTGCGTTTAAGGTCGCAAAAGAACGCGAGCAGAGTCTCCTAAAAGATCTTGAGGCGGCTCACGAACGACTCAGGTGGTTCGAGGATGAGTGTGCCAAGCTAAACCACCAGATTGAGGACCTGAACAAATTGATACTCGAATCTGGAGAGTTTGGACTGAAGAATGACCAAGCCAAGGAGCGGATGGAGCGCGAGCTTCAAACCGTAAAGAGCCGGCTTGCTGCCTCCGAAAACGACAACCGTGCGTTGCTCAATAAGCTGCAACAAAAGGGGCTTGAGATTGCCCGGTCGACATCGAGAGCAAATGAGGCATCACGCAATCAGCTTCTCTCTCTGCAACGTGAGAAGGCGAAGTTAGAGGAACAGAACACCAAGCTCAACAAGCAGCTCGGCGATTCACATGTTACCATTGCTTCGCTAGAGAAGAGGCTCGAAAAGCTGCAACTGAACCTGGAAGACCTCAACCATGAAGTAGCCAGAGAGGTCCAGAGCAGCCGTAACGCCGAAAAGGCAACCTCAAATTTCACGGTCCAGTTAGCAGAAGCGAACCGCACAATCGAATCGGAGAAGCAACTTCGAGCGCAAGCTCAAGGAACTGTGCGCACGCTGCAGTCCACGCTTGATGCCCGGGACGCAGAGCTTGCGGAACTGAGAACGCAGTTGCTAAACGCACTCAAAACAGTCGACCCGGAGTTGGCACCTTCTGTTCAGACGGACGGCAGCTCGGACAAGTTTATCAGCAAGAACTTTGACCTGGTGCGAAAGATCGAGCAACTGCAGCAGGATTTGCGTGTCCAGACTGCTGGCCGTGTTAACGCTGAAGCTCAATTAGCAGAGCTCAGAGCCGCCAGGAGCAGCTCTCCCACTAGGCGTGGCCTTGAGGAGATCAGCGTCAACGAAGCCCCTTTCAATACCTCACCTACACAGAAGCGATCCAAGCCTAACGGACGCCACTACTCGAATACATCGACACCGCCACGTCGGTTCGCAACTGCCGAGACCGATCACCATGATTCGGTGCGTTCAGATAAGACTGCGGATATCCTGAGCTTCAACAACCGCATGGATCTAAAGGCGGAGGTCGAAGAACTGCAAAATCAGCTGCAAATTGCGCAGATGCAAAATCGCCACCTTCAGAGCCAGCTAGAGCGCTCCGTGCCTGCTACAGAAACGCACCTTGACGAAAGTGGCCGGGTGCGAAAGCTCGAGCAAGCAAACG
Source organism: Corynascus novoguineensis (assembly GCA_033296725.1). Taxonomy (NCBI): domain Eukaryota; kingdom Fungi; phylum Ascomycota; class Sordariomycetes; order Sordariales; family Chaetomiaceae; genus Corynascus; species Corynascus novoguineensis. Next base: position 2,485 of record MU857696.1, on the reverse strand, counting down.
GGCGACTGCATGACCTGCTTGATAAGTCAGCGAAGCAAGTCTCAGCCTTGGAGAAAGCTCTTCACACCGGTGAACTCTCGCTCCGGGACATCCAGACAAAGTCCCATGAAGAAATCCTCGAGCTCCTCCATAGCCAAGAGGACTCTCGCCGGGCACTCCTGCATAACCATAACGATGCCATTGCAGAGCTAACGGAAATGAAAGGGCACTTGGAGAGGTTGAGGCATGATCGTGCGAAGCTCGAGGTAGACTACCGCGATGCAAAATCTGACCTTCAGGAAATGTCTCTTGCACGGGAGCAAGAGGCTGCTAGCCGCGTTCAGTTGCTGCAGGAGTTTGCCGACCTTCAAATCCGCATGGACGCCGAGACCTCGAAGCTTGCCGATGTGACTGCTAGTCTCAACCTTTACAAGAGCCGTGCGGACGAGTACTTCAGCAAGCTCGAGCAGGCCGAACTTGCTGTGCTCAAGGCAAACCGCGCCGAACAGTTTGCTAAGTCACAGGCTAAAGAGGCGGAGGAGAGCTGCGCAGAGATGATGGCGGAGAGAAAACGTCTCGACGACACCATCGAAGACTTGCAGCATCAAACTCAGAGGCTCGAGGAGAAGGTTGAAGACATGTCGACAGACTTGGAGTCCGCCATGCAAGCGAAGAAAAGATTACAGCACGAGCTCGAGGACTATCGCAACCAGCGAGCCAACGACATTGAGGACAAAGAGTCGAGCATGGAGCAGCTGCGCAAAAAGTACCAGGCTGAGTTTGCCACTCTTACCAAAGAGCTGGATCTTGCCCGAGAAGAGAAGTTATTCAAGCAGGCGGAGATTGCAAGGTTGCGCGAAGAACTCGATGATCTGCGGTCTAAGTGGGATGACGAGGTGCTGAATAGCTCCACGTGGTCCAAAGAAAAGGCACGTCTGCAGACTACGCTCGCCGATGTTGTTGCCTCACGGGATGAGGCAGTCGCGGCTCACAACGAGGCCCAGGGTAAGATCGTTTCTCTCTTGTCGCAGGTTCGCTCTCTTCGGTCGACGGTCGACGAGATCACCGCCGATCGTGACAGCCTGCTTCGCGAAAAGCGGAGCATCGAGTCTCGGTTGGAGGAAGCCAAGGCTGGTCTCGAGGAGCTTGCCAAGAGTGAGAGCCCGTCGCTTCGCAACGCTGCTAGCATCGACAAGGAGATTCTTGAGCTCAGGGCAGGGCTCGCGCAACAAGAGGACATTGCGGCCGCAGCAGTAGAAAAGATGCGCCGCGCTGAGTCACTGGTGTCGGAGATTCAGAAGGACATCGTCGCGGAGAGAGAGGCTAGTGCCGAGCTGTTGAAGCAGAAAGCGGCATTGGAAAAATCATTCAACGAGGTCCAGCTCAAGCTTATCGACCTCGAAACTAAGGGTTACTCGACGGCCAGTCACGATATCAAGTTCCTCCACAAGCGCATCCAAGAAGTAAGCCCCCATTGACCCACCTTCCCTCTACTATATCAAGTCTAACCGATCTGTGACAGCTTGAATCCCAGCTCGAGGAACACGAGGCAGAGCGCAACAAGTCGCAACGCTCAGTACGCAACGTCGACCGCATTGTCAAGGACCTGCAGTCGCAAATCGAGCGTAAGGACAAGCAGAACGGGCAGCTCACCGAGGACATGAACCGCATGCGCGACAAGATGGACAAACTGCTCAAGACCATTGAGGAGCTGCAGGCTTCCGAGAGCAACAACGAGCTATCGGCGCGCCGGGCTGAGCGCGAGCTGCGGGAGGAGAAAGAGCGCGCCTTGCAGTTAGAGCGCGAACTTGAGGCGTGGAAGCTGAGGATGGAGAAGGGCAGTAATGCTGGGTCCGTAGCCGGGAGCGTGTTTGGCGGGAGTATGAAGAACAGGCACGTGGGCTGGACTGGAGACGATACTGTCAAGGTTCCCCAGAGGAAGAGTAGCCTTAGCAGGGTACCTTCCATGACGAAAGGGTTCTTGTGAAAACAGGGGTTGCGTTCTGAAATAAATACCTAATGGCTGGTCTTAGGAGCGGGGCATTGTCTGACAGGCTTCGCGTGTTCTGCATACTGGAATTGGGAATTTTTGGGCATGGTTGTTCGGTTCACGAAGGGAGCATGATGGCAGGAGCTAGCAAGAGGGAATCGGTACGGTGGTTGTTATCTGGTGTAATAGTGCTCAGTCGTCGTGTTTTATTTGGTTATTATGATTATGTATTACCATACAATGCGCTGAGTTACGAAGTATGTGTTATGCAAAGAATATACAGCAGAGACTCGAAGGTCGTATCTTTAGTTGTTGGTTGCCGGGTTGACTTTCGAGTATGCTGGCTTTGGAGTTTTTGAGGGGCAATGGTTTTTCAATTATTGCGCTCGAGGAATGAAGGATTGCTTGTAGCTATTGATAGGATAAAAATTTTACGCGAACAATAACTAGCGTTCGCTAGTATCCTCTGTGGCGCAATTGGCTAGCGCGTCTGACTGTTAATCAGGAGGTTGGAAG
>MU857695.1:51275-113305 GCA_033296725.1 Corynascus novoguineensis | reverse complement strand
AGAGAGAGAGAGAGAGAGAGAGAACAGGAGAGGGAAAAAAAGAAGAGGGAAAAAAAAAAGAAAAGAGGGAAAGGAACGAGAAGAAAATCATCAATAGCTTGGCTCACCTTCATGACGTTTCCCGGACGACCGCCCTCTTTGAAGCTGCCGCTCGATTCTTTTGCCAGTGCCTGGTTTTCTGTTGTATCTCGAAGTTCGACGGGCCTCGCGACGGGCGCGGTCCCCAGGAGCGGTTCGAAACGGCAGGGTCGACATCCAAATTCCCCCCATGGCATATGGCCGGTTTCCATTATCGGTAGTGATGCCGCCCATGGTTGCCACGAGGTCCATCGTCTTGATCGGTCGCAGGAGCGCAAAAGGGTCAGAGAGAGTGACAGACTCGGGTAGCTGCGAAGCGGGTACCGGTGGCTTGGAGTGTTCCCAATGTCACCTGGAATATGGTTGAAGAGAGAAGAGAACGTAGCCCCCTTATCATGATGGCCACCGACGCGCGTTGTCGAATGTCGCCGAGCCATTCGTGGCAGGCTTATGATGTAAGACTGATTTGGTGCCCGACCTACGCCATCAGATGCCGCATGGTACGTATGGTAATCCAAGCGGCAGCCGAGGCAAAGAGCTGGACGGTGCTGTCCATACATTGGAAGAGTATTTCCTTTTTTGGGGCAGCCCATGTTGTCCCCACAATCATTCACATCTTGAGGCGAGAGCCGTGACGTGGCTTGAGCAGGGCGCTCGTTCTGCCACGTCGACAGCAGTCAATGGTTCGTGCGACAACAGCTTAGCCACAGGGTCCAACAACCGCCGGTCGGACGTCAGTGAGCTTGAACTTAACTTCTTGACCTTGGAAAGAGACCAAAGGGCGTCCGGCCGAATACGGCCATGATTGGACACGGTCTCCCGAGCCGAGAGGGAGTCGGGTGTCGTTGGACTTTCCGGACTGAGACGGGGCGATCGGCGTCAGCCAATCAGCACCAATTCTATTCAAACACCCCTGATGAGTTCTCCGGCTTACCGAGTTGACGGAGTAAGGCCTGCAGTGCTCGTGACATTTCGTTTCAGCAACTGTGCCTGCATTGTGCATCTGCATGCACGGACAAGGGAGAGAACCCTATGCTACAGTAGTATATACCGGCATTGGGCGCCGTTTCATCTTTTCCCGACCACTGAGTGGCTTCAAAATAAGTCAAGTGTGCCGACCAGAGAGCTCGAAAGCTGGACAATGTTACAAATGCTAACAAAGCTTTCATTACTGCATAAAACCCATAAGTCCAAGGGCCCCAAGAGCCCCCACAGAACGCCACCTGACCCGAAACCGTGATCCCAGAAACAGCGTTCCTCCATGATCGTAACCTTCACTCCTTAACCCATCTCATGAATCCCGCATTATGTTGCAAATAAGTGGTGGTGGACGAAAAAAGTAGAAAACAGCTTGCTTCCGACAGGGCGGAAGCTCGCATCAGAAGATAAGAAATCACATCCCGCCCATCCTTTTCTCGAAACCCAGCTGCCGCGGCCAACTTCATCTCAGAAGGACATCATGCGCTCCTCGAGGCTGCAAAAGTGGGCAACAGGCATCGGCTCAAGGATATGCGGGGGCCGCTCAGTTTCGTCGCACAGCTCGAGCTCCGATTTTCGGCGGAGTACGATGCTGTTGATGACGCTGGCGGCAGGTGAGCTGCTGGTCAACGAGGCGAAAGACGCCCTGTCGGCGCTGCTAGCCCGCGAAGATGACGTCGACGACGACGAGGTCGACGACCGGCGGAACGAGCTCCGGAGGTTGTGCGGCGAGAAGCGCGCTGTGATGGACTGGAAGCGCGAGGTCTGCATGGTGGCGTGCGCGAGGTTGTAAAGCTGGGGAAACTGGTTGGTGTGGTCGGTGTGGGAGGGGGGTTTTATGGATTTTATTTGTTATCCTTCGTGCGGGTGTTGTCTTGATGTCCAGTCGGATCGCTTAAAAGTCTAGTGGGAAAATCTCAAGGCACAGCCCTGCAGATTGTTGATGAAGAAGCAAAGTGTTGTTGTCCCTGCTCCGGGTCGAAGAGGAACCTGTCCGAGCTGAGAAAGCGAAGGGCAGCGAGCTGCTGGAAGCGAAAGACTTGATTGCGGTGTGATTATTCTCTGAAAAAGACGGGACGATCTATGCCTGGCACGGATCAAATGGCAGAGGGTATGCCGGTAGTCGTCGGTTTGGTCTTCGTCCGCGTCAGTGACAGGACCTGTGATGAAGCCAGCCCCGAGAGAGCCTGATGAGCGGGACGAGGTGTTATCGGGTCCCGTTAACTCTGTGCCCGACGGGGATGCGCACTTACTTTAAGTAAGCCAGAAAAACGGGGTGCGAGTCTCGTATCAAACGAGAGCGGTGCCGGGGAAATCTGCTATGTAGGGGGTGGCCCCGTGCTCGACAAGGGGTTCGTTTGTGTGTACACTAGGGAGTTATCCGTATTCCTGGCCGGAACTGTCTTGGGTTAGAAACGAGAACTGCAACCGGGGGGGGAGAATGGGCACGATGCAGGAGCAGACAGAGCCTGGCTCGGAAGGAAGTGGATACGAAGGGCCCAAAGTCAGGTAAGGTATGTACTTGGTATTACTGTTGCGCAACTCGCAAGGTGGGAACGATGGACGGGTGCTGCAGGGCTTCCGTCATGCGCTGCCAGGGGTGGACGGGGGAACGTGTTTCTTAAAGTGGCTCACCATGCACTTGTATGAAGGCTGAACAGAGACCGAAAACAGGGAGCGCGCCGTCGATTCTGGCTCGTCTGTCAATGCGATCACCGGCGTATGCGCGACTCGATTGCACATCAGTCCGCCAATGTTGAGAATTCTCGAGGATTTTCAGCAACCTGCGTGATGCTATGCTCGAAGAGCCGGCCGCATTTTGGTCCTGCCTGGCGGGCAACAACATGATCTTCAAAATGGTGTCGAAGCGTTGTTGAATGCAAGCGACGGTTCTTGGCCAAATGTGGGATGTGCTGGGGCATCTGTGGGGCAACCGAACGATGATGAAACATCCCACCCCGTGTCTCAGGCAATGACGAGCCGACACTCCGAATCACTCCCACGAAAAAAAAGATTGCCAGGGCCGAAAACCGCATATCTCTCATCATCCACGTCTATTATGAACTGCGAGTGAAATTCACAGCACAAGCAGCGCCGCCGACGCCCGCTTGGCCTGATGATCCAATTCATCGACGCTATTAAGCCCGCCGATCGAACTGCGCGCTGCCGAGTAGACGGGCCGCGGGGCGTAGGACCCACTGGACAAACCACACAGGTGCTTGTATGATCGTCGTTACAGGTGGGCCAAGCCTTCGCAAAGCAGGGGCCTTGCACATCAGGGGGTTTAGCCAGGTTAGCAAATTATCCATGGCTGTTTCAACTCTCGATTTTGCCACGCCGAATATATCCGTGGAAGCTACACTACACTACGGAGCCACGAAGGTCGTGCAGGTTGCCCGACGATGGGTGCTAGGTCCTGCTTCCAATGCAACAGTGATGGTCGAAACGACCACCCTTCTTTAGGAATTCTAGAACATGACGACGGCATCAGCGTTAATACGAATACCACGAGCTCTCTCGTCAACCAGTACATATATACCTACCTCATGTGTACTGCCGATATTCGGCACAAAACAGGAGGCGCATGAGCCCCGTCGTCGTCCGTGGCATGGTGCCATGGGTGCGTCATCTGCGATGGCCTGCGGTGATGGACCCTGTTGGGATGGAATGTTTTGGCGAGCGGCCACATCGGTGCATACCTCGTGCCAGTGAAACCATCACTGTGCATTGATCTTGCTGTGATAGTACCCCTCGATTGCCCCCTTGCGCAGGACCTAACACCACCATACACCTATTCCTGAGTTACCATCTTGTACAGCATTTTCCAAAGAGGGACCTTGACCGAAGGACCGAGACACATCTCGATACATTACGCTCGCTTCACCGTTCATGGGCCGGTCTCAATGGTGGGTGCAAGCGGCCCTTTTAGCCACTCGCCCAAACAATTCGCTTCTGGAAATTATACGATGCCTCCATCGGTAGTACAATACATGCTTTGAACAACACCGAGCTCTAAATCCCATCATCCCCCTATTGAGCGCCAGCACTTTTCAGTTGTTACAGGAGCCTAGGCCGACCCGCTCACCAGAGGAGAAAAGAGACGTTGAAGGAAATGATGCATCCCCCATTATCATCGCTCATGAAAGCCAGACACCCCAATCCCCCTTCCAAAAAGAGTCCCCCAAAACGCCAGCCCCTCACGACGAGTCAATCAATCCCGCTTATTCTTCTTTCATCGCATTCCTCCTCCTTTTCCTCCCCCACCCTCTTTACCACATGCGCCAAAACAACCCATCCTGAGAGATACAAAGTAAGGTAAGAGAGTACCTCACTTGAAACCGCCACCGCCCCCAACGCCCCCTCCCCACCCGCTCTTCCTTGCCCCGCTCTTTCTCGTCGCGCTTCTTCTCAAGCTCTCCACCCAAACCGAGTCGTCCAGCATTTCCCTTACGACGGCCGGGTCAACTGAGCTACCGCGACCCGCCCTCCCGAGGCTCGTCGCTTCATCCGTGACGTCGTCGCCCGCAACCACCGCGGTGCCGGGCTCCGCAAGCTCGAAGCTGAAGTGATGCGATCGATCCTGTGCTCCCCCGGAGGGCGACGACGAACCGCCGGCAGACCCACCCGCAGCCGGTCTGGACGATGACGACGTCGTCGTCCGCGGCCCCGCCAGCGGGTGTCCGTACGACGTGTCGTAGGATGACAAGTCGGCGCCGAGACCCGCCGCCCAGCTCCGGTGCTGCGACCGCGCGCGGCTGGACGACGGCGAGAGCAAACCGCCGCTCGAGTCCGCGCCGCCGCCATCGAGTGTGGTAGCTGCTGCGCTGGACTTAGACCTGCTGCGGCTTGTCGCGGCTGCTTGTTGTTGTTGTTGTTGTTGTTGTTGTTGTTGTTGTTGTTGCTGCTCTTGCTGTTGTTGTCGGTATCTGTTGCGCCGCTCTTCCTCCTCCTCGTTGTCCACCAATATCTCTGGGATGCCGAGCTGGGGGATGGCCGTCATGCGCCCAGCCCGTTTGATCTCCAAGTGCCGATTAAACTGGCGCGAGTAGTAGAGCATGTCGAAGAAGCCCAGCACGACCCGTCTGCGGACTTCTTCTTCGACGCGCTGCAGCCGCAGTTTGCGGCGCAGGAATTCTTCCAGCCTGGTTTCGTCCATTGTTAGTTATCCTGCCAATCTTCCCTAAGAGGGTGATGGATACGTACCGTAAGCTCTTGCTATCGTTTATAATATTGTAGTGCGCCAGAAGCATTAGCACTGTGGTGAACGAGATGCCCCTCTCCGGGTCCGCAGACACCATGACCTCCTCAAAGAAGATGTTGAACCGACGTCGGCGCTCGCGGACCTTGTCGACGTCAATCAGCGCCAGGCGCTCGTTTAATTTCTTCAGGTCAATGCCGGTCTGATACTGGCTCTTGCTGACAATCGAAGCGTGCCTCATGCTGGCTGCATCGTTCTCGCTCCGCACGTCCTCGAGGATGGCCCGCACCGAGTCGTCATTGTCGTAAATGCGCATCTCAAAAACCCCAGAGAGCTCGCCGAGAAGCCGCGGAAACGCGTCCTTGCTGATAAACCCCGTGCCCGACGGGTCGACGCTGCGCCATGCCTCCTTGAACCGGCGAATCTCGTCCCGATCGACGGCAGCCAATCCGCTTGTCCGCTGGTACACGTACGAGAAGCTCTCGTAGATGAGCGACACGAACAAACTGACAAAGATGTACATGCTGATGATGTTCCACGCCACAAAGAGCACCCGGGCCCACGCAGTACTGCCGCAATCGCTGTCAAAGAAGGTCTCGCCCTCAACACAGAAGGGAGGCTTGACCTGCGCAAAGTCCTCCATGATCTCGTTCCAGCCCTCTCCGCAGCTGAACCTAAAGAGAAGAATCAGGGCGTGTGGCACGGTGCGGAAATTCACGCTAGCATCCTCCCCGCTGCCGAACCGCGTTAGGCTGAACGTTTGTGTAAGCGCAATGGCAAACACCAGGAAGAAGACGAGCCAGGTAGCCAGCAAGCTGCCAATCGTCGTCAGACTAGCTGCCGCTGTCTTGAACAGCTGGTCGAGTGCGTCGTTGCGCGGGATGAGCATGAGGACCAGCGCCACCAGGAAGAACTTGTGCAGCTGGACGTATGTGACTTGCTCCCTGTTAGTAAGATAGAGAACCGAAGTGGCGAAGGCGCCCGTTACGGCCACCAGAGAAAAGAGGTCCCAAGAGCTCCTCCGGAACCGGGTCCAGCCCAGCCCGACCATACGCACGATGATGTTGGTAATGTAGATGAGAGTAAAGACGAAGAAGAATATATCCTTGGCACGCATCCACCACCAAGGCTCGGCATCATATTCGGTGAGAAGCAGGAGCAGATGGCAAACGAGGACACTGGTGATGGCCATGTACCACTTGCCGCGTTTCTCGATGGCCCGTTTATGACACCACATCTTCCACTTGTTCTTCTTGTCGTCGTAAGCACTCTTGGACGGCGAGATCTGCCGCAGCATCTTACGAAGTTCGAGCCAGGACCGCTGCTCAGCTGTCAAAAACGCCACTCCCGTTTGTTCTGTGTAGCCTCTCATGAAGACCGAGATGAACAAGGTGAGAACGAAGACGGTTGCCAAGAGGTTGAACACCACGAAGAAGAGGGCGTTTCCCTGGGCCGTGTACGGCGGTTCGCTCTCAGGCTGCAGACCCTTCCCAGTAATGGCCTGCGCAGCGAACGATACGTCCGTCCAGCCCTCCTGGCTTACAATCTGGAACAGGACGAAGAGGCTCGACCCGAAGTCGTCGAAGTTGAAGAACGGGTTGCTGGCAACCCTTGGAGCGAGCACAGGCCAGTCGTTGTTAAAGGGCGTGCTGTTGAATTCGCCAATGCACTGGTTTAGGTTCACGATGCCATCTCCATCGTTGCATGCCACCAACTTTCCGTTGAAAAGGTTGAGCCCGTAGATGGCAAAAGGTATTAGCAGGGAGATAGAGACAAATGCGGCCTGCAGCAACGGATCAGTATCTTCCCCTACCGCAACAATTGAATCGTGCCGGTTGTTACTTACACTGAGAATCTTCCAACCGCCAACGATGATGAGAGAATGAAACGTATCTCGGGCGCTGTCGCTGACATTAAGCAAGCGGAGCGCTCTGAGAGCCTTGAAGGCGCCGACTGCTCTAGAGATAGCCCCCGCGTTGGTGAAAAGCGTAATGACATTGATCCAAAGAGTGACCAGCACGATGGCATCAATGATGCCCCAAGTGCTGCGAAAGTAGGCATTGGGTGTCCAGAAAAAACCGTCGGCGATGATCTTGATGGCGGCTTCAAGGGTGAACACCACTGCAAAGGCCGTGTCGGTCCAAACAAACCAGTTGAAGATGCTAAACGAATGCTCGTTGAAGTACTCCTTTTGGTACAGAGGCGTAGTGATACATGCCAAGACCACCATGGCCACAATGGCGGCGTAGATGACAGCCGAAAAGGTGTACCAGGCGTATTTGTTGGGCTGAACACCGTCGAAGCGTTCGGTACCATGGCCGGGGCCCACAAGTTTCTGGCAGAGGCGCCGAAGGGGGTTCCGCGGTTTGAAGATGAAGAGAGAGGTATTGTAGTTTGGGTGTCGCATCAAGTACTCTCTCTGCGCTTTACGCCTAGCAGCCGTGGAATTCACGGCTTGGCGAGCCAACTGGGCAGGATCGAGAGTCGATATAGGCCCGCCGAATCGAACATTGGAGTAGAACGGGTTCGGCTCTCCGCTGCGGAATGTCGACATGACCCTCTCTCGCACGGCGGCCAAAAACCCAAGGTTAGCTCTGCCTTTCAATCCGGAGTGCTGCGGCGACTGTTTGTCCGGCGAAGACTCTTGCAAGTCGTCCAAGTGCTCGTCAAGAAATTCGCGCACGAATCCTTCTTTGAAAAGCATGTCTACCACTCCCGCACCTGTGGTCTGGTCGAGGGGATCTGCCCGGTTCCGGGATTTGCCAAAACCGAATACTTTAGATAGCGCAAGGTTGGACGAGGTACCCAACTCCCTGCGTTGCAGGAATGCCTTGACCTGCTCCAGGCGCTTCATATCCTCGCCGACATCAAAGTTTTCTTGAATGACAGCAATGAACATGTTAATGAGAATGAAATATGAGAGAATGAACCATCCGATGAGGAATATGGCACCTATCCATGCCGTGTTGAGATGAACCGTGTGGGAAGTGACGCTGTACAGGATGTCTGTCCAGTTCTCGCTGGAGAGTATCTGGTACATGCCGAGAAACGAGTTGTAGATTGTGTTGAACGGAATCCTCAGATACTCGCCATCGTCATCTTGTGCGGGCAACTGACCCCGGAACAGTTGTGAGGCAAAGATAGCCATGAGGAACGTCATGAGAAAGACGAAGACCATTAGGTTCCCGATACCGGTAACATTTCCCAGGACCAACTCGATCAGCGTCTTTGTCATAGGAATGGCGAGGACGACGCGATAAGCCCGGATGATCTGGAAGATGGTAAGCCAGTTATATACTTGGCCAGAGTTGCGAATTGGCGGTATGAGAATGATGGTCGTGATCAGAGCGAGCCCGAGGTCGACTAAGTTACGAGGTTTGCGATGGAATCTTCGGAAGTCCGTCACCAACCGCAAGGCAATCTCCACATCGAGGAGACTTGTGACGACAATCTCGGACGCGTTGATGAAGTTCTCCCGCCTTGGTGACATACCGGCGCTTCGTAAGCACTGGCAAAAGAGACCGTAGACGATGACTAAAACCCAGACCCATGAGGTCTTACTGGCGATTCGCTGTATGGCCGACTGTCTCCGAGGGCCGTGCTCCATGCTTGCCTGGAACAGAGGCGGCTCCTCGTCGGCCGTGAACGCGCTGGCCTTGGATTCCTCCCTGATGACTTGAAAGGATGATGTGATGACGGCAATCAACAAGTTGGTCATCCAGAGCATCATGATAATGATACCAGCGCCGAAAAACAAGGCAGCTGGTAGGAAATCAGAGCTGACAGTGTAGTACATCAGATCAGAGAAGGTGTTGGCGCTCATGATGACAAAGACCAGCTCAAGGGAGTGTCCAATATCGTCGAAGTGCACCGTCCCATTGAAGGGGTTGTCCTGCTGGAGACAGATGGATCCTCTTGGGCAGATGAAACCTTTGGCGCTGTTCGCGCCCGGTACGAGGAACTCATTGGACAGATTCTTCGTTGGGGAGTACACCCACGGGTCGGTCTTGTTGGTTGTGAGGTTTACGTAGCCACCACAGAATGACAGGTCTGGAGTGAAAGCAGCGTCAAAATTCGTGGGGTCTTCCGGGTTAATCCAGGTACACTGGCGGCTCAAACTAGATTTGAAGCTTTGAACGCCGATAATGGCAAAGAGAAGCCAAAAGAAGCCCATCAGGAAAGAAACCCGAACGAGAAGCGGGGCGGACTTTTTCAGACTCCTCAAGATAATCTGCAACGGGCGATTAGCAGGCAAAGTACTGTACCCTTCGGCAGAGAAATGGTCAACTTACAAGGTTACCCTTTGTCAGGGCCAGCAATCTGATGATACGCAGAGAGCTGAGCATGCGGAATACGTAGACATGGTGTTTGCTCTCTAAGCCGGTGATACCGAGGACGAAGGATATCCAGAAGGCAACGACGGCCACAAAGTCGAGTCTGTTGAAGCCGTGACGCAAAAATGCCCTCCGCGCAAGATGGAGCCGCTGCTGCTCCTCGAGCGAAATTTGGTCCTCGATTCCATGCATCATAGTAAAAGACCGTGCAAATGCAGGCATGAACTGCTGCTCCTGGGGCGGCTGTCTAACCGACTTTTGACGCTGTGGCTTGAAGATGGCATGGTACTGCTCAGCCACTCTTTCTCTCAACCTTCGCTTGCTCCCGACGGGCGCGTATTCTTCTGCGTTAATTATGAGACCGGATACGATAACTCTGGCTATGATTTCGAGGGTGAAAATCACAAAAAGACCTAGGATTGCCCAGTCGATCCGGGTAGTGCCCCAACGGTCGGGTCTACCGTTTCCGTCGACGAAAACGTTTGGCGCGGCCTCGACGGCGAGGAGTATTGCTTGGGCAATGATCAAGACTAAAATGAACGGCTCGGTCCACGGACTGACCAGGAGATCACAGAGTCGTTTCCGTATCGGGTTATCGGGTGGGAAAATGCCCAGCGAGTTTCCCTTCAATGGGTTTGGAAAAGCACTGCGCCGCCGAGGCATAGTAGCTGAAGGTTCCGACTGGAAATACTCAGTAGTCGGTCTTTTCTCGCCGGGTGTTGAGAACATTTGAGAAGGATACGAGGTATCCACCAGCGTGGGCTCAGAGGCACCAGTTTGACGACGTCCATCGGGACTCGGAGAGCGCGAGCGGTCCCCGCGATTTGCCTGATCCACAAGGTCGCCCTCTCCGCTGATCATAACGACACGTTGAGACATGGCTCTCATGATGGAACTTGCTCGTGACAAAGCGCCGCTTGTCGATGGTGAGCGAGACCGGCGCCGGTCCGTGGGTGCAAGGTGGCCTCCGTAACTGCGGTGGCGATTCGAGGCCAAACCCGGTTCCAGATTGAAGCCGAGCATCTGGGCGCTCCGGGCGCGAGAAGGTGTGTTTCCCAAGTCGGATACTGTCTGAAAACTGTTCCTGGGCGAGGGCTCGCCGTCTCCGGGCTCCAAGCGGCCAATGGGTTGTGCTGCCGGTTTCAGGGGCACCGTATCCGACTCGAGAGAGTCGGTGTCGGCGCGTTCCTCGAAGTAGGCGTGAGGCGTCCGGTAGGGATCATCGACCGAGGTCGTGTATTCTCCAATATGTGAACTAGATGGTGGGTGTATATCCGGCGGAAGGGCAAACTGCAAGCCCATGCGGTCGATGGGCGAGACGCCGCCGCTAGCAGCGGCACTCGCTCCAACGTCGCCATGGGGATAAGGATGCTCCCAGTATGATGAGAAACCAGGCAGATTCGCCGACATAGTGATTGGCGACGATGGCTCCCCGACTCCATTTTGTGTCCCTGTCCCCGAATGCTGGTGCCATGGCTCGCGGGCGGTCCCGCCGCTTTCCGTGCCGCTTGGTACACCTGCCCCTCGGGCCCCGTCAGCCTGCCCGGGCCGCTGAAGCTCTTGGAGGGGAATTGATTGCGGCGTATTCGGCGCGGGAGCCGGGATTCGACGGGAAGAGTCTGACGTGTTCTCATTCATCGTGAGTCGCTGAGTCGAACGGAACCCAAGCCTTCGTCGTCAGTCAATCTCGCAGGCGAGGTTGGCACGCGATTGCGCTAGCACAGTCGCAAGGTGTGCTTGTCGAGTCTCGAATTAAGCATTATGCGCACCGGAGGCAATGGCCAGGTGTGAATGGAAAAGCCAAATCGTATGGTGTTGCCGTCTGCCGCGTCGAACTTCTTCGGAAAGCGAGCTTGCGCTGGAAACGGCCCACTACGGTACCTAAGGGGGGCCTGGAGTGAGTGTCACCAGTTGGTCGTCACAAATCCGAGGAGGCTAGAAGGCGAACAGGCACTTGCAAGTCGGGCAAAGCACCAAATGAAGAAAAGAATGGAAGGAGACAAACCCGTTCGGAGAGGGTCTTGAAGTTGGCCGACGATTTCTTGGTAGCTGCGCCGCAAATACGGACCCCGGAATCTGGGGTCTCTACACTAATGTATGGTAGTGAGCTGTGAATGGTAAGCACGCCAACCGAGCAGGGGGGTCCTCGACTTCAGCCCGCCCAAGACGGGAAGCTGAGAGCACTGCCCGCCGCATCTTGGCATGCGCTAAGACCGCTCCTGATACAACGGCAGACAACACGAGGCAGCCAAACGTGGAGTTCGACCCTTGGTGGTTGATCACAGGGAAGAGGGTGGCATACCCTGTATGAAGATTGGCACTTGGTACGACCACCACTACACTACACAACAAGCATTAGTTATCTTAATAGGAAAATGATTAATTCCTTGTCTGTAATCCAACTTTATTCTGACTCCTCTATCAATAAGCCCTTCTACTAATTGGGTTACTGTACTTAAGCTCCCCCAAGGGTCCTCTCGAAAATTTGAAGCGGTTCTCTAGCTCGTAGCGCACACTGGACTTCATATTCTGTGGTTAGTCTATCTTAGCGCACCCAAGCATTACGAAGCGCTAGCCCCCACCTCGCGTTCCTGAAACGTCTTCTCTTGCCTTCAACACCCCGAGTTTTAATCCGTAAATCCTGACCGGTTGGGAAACTTACCGAGGGCAAAAACAATTAGCAAACAGCGGATTGCTGCTTGGACAAAGATACCTAAACACCTGGGTACTTAGGTAGACATGGCAACCCTAAATTATTAGAAAGCTCTTTCTGAGAATGCACGTTGCATCGTTGCGTATACCGAGATAACCAGGTACCAAGGCAATGTGCAAGTTGTCTATAAGGTATGCATATTGAGGTGAATCGAGGAAATTGAACCCCTACCTAACTACTTATTTGGTATTCTGTGCTACTGGAACGGGCCCTGGCACGGCCGGCTATTGATCGTGAAGACTGATCGATCGAGAGAACGTTAAAAATCCAGTTCCGTTGGACATCAGTGATCAGGGCACCTTCGATGCTTGTAACAAACGAGGCGCTAAAGTAGGATTATTCCCTTATGCGTAGCCTCCTGGAGACCCGTCGCGTCTTTACAGACCGCGCCGCGACTCTGATCTGAGCTTGGCTTGGCACAAAGGCTCGACGCATCATTGCTCCCGATTCCTTTGCCAGAATTTATCGAGGACCCTCAACAAACCTTGTGACCAGATCGTCTCTGGCTTTTTCAAAGTACCCTTTTCTTCCAAAATAGCCAGTTTTTGCAATGAGACTTTCTCACCTGGGCCCAATTCTGCCAAATCGTTGAGCTTTGAGTCCTCATAACCACTAGATCGCTGCGCGCAGCATCCGTCGCAGCCGCGCATCTCAAGGTTGACGTCGCGCGCAGAAACGAAGCTAAAGATGCCGACAAGCCGCAAGCGCTCCGCGCAGGAGCTCAGTTCCGACGATGCCCAGGGTTCGGC
The DNA here is from genome assembly GCA_033296725.1 of Corynascus novoguineensis. Taxonomy (NCBI): domain Eukaryota; kingdom Fungi; phylum Ascomycota; class Sordariomycetes; order Sordariales; family Chaetomiaceae; genus Corynascus; species Corynascus novoguineensis. The sequence continues at coordinate 100,255 of MU857695.1, read as the reverse complement.
GCAGCCATCTATGCTCCATCGCCTCAGAAACATGTGGCAATTTGCCAACCTCTTCCAGTTCATCCAGCTCTTCGGACAAGCCCTCAAACTAGACGACAATCTTGACATAGAAGTGCGCACCTTTCCGATATGTTTCTAGTTTTCTCGATTAGGAATGGAATCTTTGCTGACGGGCGACTTATCCTAGGACCTGGAAGCAGAATGTCTCAAACCAGGCTCCATGACTCTCCAGGACATTGGGCTTCGAATTCTCAAGTTCCTCTCCTCACATCGCGGTCTGACGTACGTACCTCTGGGCACCCAACGGAAGCGATTCGCCCTTCTTGTCCACTTGCTCACTTTGCAGTCACGAGTTGTTCGATGAATATACAAGGAGGCAATTCCTCAGCAAAGCTCCGGAGAAAAACCCCTTCGGTACTGCAGAGGAACCTGCAAAATTCGCCCAGTTCGATGTCTTCACCAAGGTATGTTGCCACGACTACCCAAATCCCACTGCCTGAACCTCCATCCAGCAGACTGACGACGGAACACCGCACTTAGATCCGCGTGCTACAGCAGATGACGCAGTTGGTAATGATGAACCCGGAGCGCCTGCGTGAAAGAACTGAAGAGCAGAAGGATACAGACCAGACAAGTTGGGTGCGTCGGAGCAACGACCAAACAGACATATCGATCAACCATGTTGACATTTCGCAGCGCATCGAACCCTACGGATGGGACCGCCAGGACCGCACCTACTTTGTCCTCGATGACAACCGTTTATACCGCTTGACCGATGCACCACCGACCCCTCCCAAACAGAAAAAGAATACCAAGAAAGCCAAAGCTGCACAACGGTCTAGCAAGAGACGTCGCGTCTCAACCGAAGCGGCAAGGGATGCTGACGATGCGCGCGACGAAGCTTGCGATTCGAGAGATCCGACAAAAGCAGAAGATGATGGTCTTGGAGGCATGAAGTGGGAATGTATTGCTGTTACTCTCGACGAGGTTCGCGGGTTTTTGTCCACCATACAAAAGTCCAAGGATGCCAACGAGAAGACACTACGCGATCAGATTCAGAATCATCTGGTGCCAATCCTTGAGAAGCAAGAAGAGTCCAGGAAACGGAAACAGCTTCAAAGGGAAAGAGAGCTCCTCAACCTAGAGAAAATGGCCCTTGCAAAGAGGTCGAGCCGAATTGCTACCAAGTTAGAACAGCAAAAGGCGGAAGAGCGGGCTCGTGAAGAAGAACGCAAGAGGCTCGAGGAGGAAGCGGCCAGAAGGAAACAAGAGCAGCAGCGGTTGAAGATGGAGCGTGAAAGGGATCGTCGGTTGATGTCGAGAGAACAGCGTCTTAGGGATCGAGAGGCTCGCCGCCGGTTGCATGAGGAGGAACTTGCCCAACTGTCAGAGGACAGCAAGGGGCCAAGCAGTGCCTCCGCCCGCATGTCACAACGACGGCGACTAGCCGAGATTGAAAGGAATAAGAGGGCCTTGCAAGAGCTAGAAGAAGAGGAGGACGATTGGATGTTCGATTGCGTCTGCGGGGTCTATGGCAAAATCGATGACGGGACACACAGCGTGGCTTGCGAGAATTGCAATACCTGGCAGCACAGCAAATGCCTAGGCATCGACGAGCAGGAAGCGGACCAGGAGGACTTCCATTTCATATGCAGCTCTTGCCGCCGGCGTCAGGACGCAGTGGACGATTCGCGTCCTCGGACGATCAAAATCAAGGTGAACAACCCTCACCAAGAGTCCGGCTCCCTTACCGGCCAACACCCGGTGGCAAACCCCACAGCAACACCTCAACAAACCGAAGTGGGATCAGTTGTTCAGCTCTCGACACGGCCATCATCAGAGGTGGTCGGGTGCTCGGGGCCATTTCCGACCGACCAAGGTCGCAGCATCCAAGAGTCATCCCAGGTTCACCTAGTACAGTCGACCACTTCAAATTCACAAATGCAGAAAGATAGCGGTGGCTCATCCGACGATGGCGTTCCCAAACCGGGTCACTCGCAACAATCATTATCGACTAATCAGGGGAGCAACCCTTTCTCCTCACCACATCCGAGTCTTTTGCCTCCTGGCGACCAGCCGGTCCAGCCCGGTCATGGCGGGTCGACTCCGGGCATTCTCGCATCCCTGCCATCTGGCGCTGACGAAAAGACGGAATCCGCTGCCAGGTCAGGCATATTGGACACTTCCCCTTCTGCATTAACCGGAAGCGGGAGTGGCGGCTCGCCGGTAAAGCAACAAAAGCGTCCTCGTTCCCCGCCAACAAAGACATCTGCATCTGTCTCCGCCGGCACGAACGGGCTAGCCCCTTCCCTCACGGCAGAGAATATCAGCAGCGTGACGTCCTCGTCCTCTGCGGGTTTGCCACACCTCGCCCCCACGCAATCGCACAATGCCAGATCTGATCATGCCGACTCCGGCACCTCGCCACTGCCGCCTTCTAGCGGCGGCCTGTCTCCTACGAAGCATTCGCCGCCCGCACCCGGGCGCCAACAGCAGCACGTCAACAGGGGTGCCAACGGCGCCGCAACTCCCATGGTTGGAGCCTCCCACCCAACCTCGGCAGTATTCCCGCCTGTGGCGGCCCTTTCGCCCTCCCCGCGGCAACAGATACTGACTCCTCCGGTCAAACCTGCAGATCCCGTCAGGGTTCCGCCTCCACCGATGCCCAACGGAATACAGACGCCTACTCTTACCCTGTCCAGCCCTCCTCGGTCGGATGTTCGCTCAGACTGATGTTTGCTGGGCGGGACCGAATGGTTCGAGTGAGCGGGCGCCCACTAGAGCTACGGGTCCGCGCAATGGTACACGCACCGTACATGCGTTCGTGTCCACGTCAGAGGATTGGCGAGCATCAGCGAGAAGGCATGCACCGTCGAATCATTCGGAATTAATGTTCTTTTGTCTTGGATTAGGGCATCCATAGCCTTGCGAGGCGCGGTACTGGCATATAGGGCGTTTTCACCACGTTAGATGATTGAATGGTAGACAACCCTAGACAACACTAGCAAATTGATACGAAAAGTCCATCTTATTACCAGAAATACTATAATCGAAACCCGTGACCCCGAACCCTACTTGGTGCTCAGTCTCATCTCGCAGCGTGTATGTTACCACCAGGTACCTGGAAGGCGGCGCTGTTGTGTAAGAAGGATCAAAGTGAGTTTCCAGCACCTCTAACCTGCTTGTTACGACATGCAGCTCCCAGCAACACCGCGAAGGCAAATTCGATAAACCATCTTATTGCGAATTTGCCTCTCGGCTATCTGCCACTCTCGCATGTCCCCTGGATACAACATGGCGTCGCCGTTCTGAAGAAAACGTCGGAAAGTGAGAGAAGGCGCGTAGGTAGCGTCTTGAAGAGAATCTGACAGGTGAGATGTCACCCGCCGGCCGCTCATTCAGGTCCGACACGCTGCGAACGGATGGCCTGAGCTTGGGGTTCAGGGGATTAGGTTGAGTGCATGGTCCAGATGCCCTTGAGGATGTGAAGGTGAAACATTCTGCAACTCGTGAAATATATCAAGGAGTTTACGGTTAGGCCGGCTGGCCGGGAGGTTGCAGGATCAATGTTAAGGCACCCCGGTGATGCTGCAATGACAGATAGACCACCTGGTAGATCGGAGCCTCACCTTTGCCAACGACTAGAAGTGGAGCAGCCGGTTGAGTCAAAATGAACTTCAAAATTGCGGCATCCTCCGTACGCCTGTCTAGCGACTTAACGATGTCCTTTCTTTGCCAGATGGTAGTTCTTAGCACAGCCGCACATTATGAAAAACCTGCGGTAAACCTCGATCCCTTGGTTGCTTAGAATTCCTTTCTCTTGAGCAAACATCCCCAAAGCAGTCAGCGCGGCCTGAGAACGCGCCATTCAGCGGCAAGGGAGAAAATAGAAGCTGCAGGTACCGCAATCCAGAGCTCATTCCCTTGACCCTCTATGCCCAGATGCACAACTGCAGAGAGCCATGGGCAATGGCTTCATTGGCCGACCTTCCGGAATTAGGGCCCGCCTTTCTGTACGACCGATGTTCAAACAGTCGCAGACTAATGCGGCTACCCGGATCGGCTTAGATGGGAGATAGCCAACCAGATGTGATCTCTGTTGGACCACGCGGCTTGGACATGAACAGCACTGTGTATCGGTAAGGAAGTCAACTAGATGTGCCGGATCCTGCACGCAAACCTGGAGTGCACTACTGTTAGTGACGGACAATTTTCTGCCCCAATCCACACACACATGCGAATCTCCTCTGGTCTTGGGGTACAGGTCAGGAAGGAGAACTACACCAGAAGGGATGATGGCCACCGCAACATCGAAAGGCCGTTGAAGGTTGCGTGCCAAATGGAGTGAAGCCACTCGGTGTGTACCGGGGTTCTAGTGAATGGGCCAAGAACGAGCTCAAGCAAGACCGTTTCCGGGTGGTGCCTGGCCACATTCCAGTGAGCCCCAGGTACCTCACACAATCAGCCCTGCATTGCTCCCGCGGTCCTATGCAACCTGAGGAGTAACGCAGCGAGTCCTCACTGATGTTCGAGAAGCAGTGGTTCGGCTTGCTGCGTGAACATGTGGAGCACTAGCCCAACAGAGAGAGCAGCCCAGGTGCCGTGACTGCCATATCACGGTGTTTGCTGTAGAAGGGGGCTCGACTTAGTTGCTGGATGGGGTTAAGATAGTGGTTTTTCGTCCTTAGAATGACGGCTTTACTGCCACCAGTCACGCAGGGCGCCATGCGACAGCTCTGGGTCTCCTGAGCCGTCCGAACACGGATGGATTGCCAACAAGCAGTGTAGTGTGGGTTTCCGGGACCGCCATCCAGACTCGCCTTTGCACTGCTGACCCGGCTGGCTTCCGAATGCGTCAACCCACTGCGGCTGCACATCAGATCGCAACAGCATTGCCCAGTAGAGGGCGTGTAATAAAGAGAATACAAATAGACAAGGCCGGGTTCCTCTCCTTTTCCCAGACCCTCCATGAATTTCTGCCCCAGACAAAGCCCACCTTCAAATTCATTGAGGGCGGCAGAGAAAAGAACACAGCAACCGGATGCCACTCTAGCATCCCGTACCCTGTCGTCGAAGGACACGGAATAAAGAAAAGAAGCTTTACCGTTGCCTCTGGAAAGGCATTGCCGGTTCCGCGAAAAGCTTGCCTGCATAGCAAAAGTCCCACTAAGGTGATCAAGAGCAACATCACCGCTTGCTGGAGGGTGCGAAGTGGGAGAGAAGCTGTTCCAGAAGATTTGGTCTGCATCGCAAAGGTTCAACGCCCCTGCTGGAGCCTGAAGACCACGTTCTTGAAAAAGGTTCGTATCATCCATCATTTTTGTATACTCTTGGCCGCTCAAACCCAGCCATCTCCTGACACGATTAAGTGCACAGTTTTCAGCCAGGCGAAGCACTTTAGCAAAATCAGGCCTCGCCAACCTTCTTCAGCTGTCTGCGATAGCCTCTGCTCCCACTCGGTTAGCTCTTCCACACGGTCCAAAACTGGCATCTTGCTCTTGTGAGCAAAACTACTCGCCCGCCTCAAATGTCCTGAGGTGGACGCAGAACTTCGTCAGCAGCCGTGGTAACCGATCTCAGCGTATTTGAGCAGAAAACCGCGGGGACAAGGTCCAGCTCCGATCCCAACATTCCTCCTATCTGGATCATCAATCCTTCTTTTGTCACTTCAGCCTGACCATCTAGGAGCTCTAAACAGCAAGCCCCAGCATGGACCGCCATACGCCGCCCTCACCGGCGCCAATCAAAACTGAACCGCTCCCGAGCGGTTTCCACGAACTGCTCCAACAGAACGCCTCCATGCCTTATTTTCGGGGGACGATGCATGCCGACTCTATCCAGGCGCGCTCACAACCAACTTCGAGATACGGCACGCCGGGGCCGCGACCACAGCCGCATCAACCACAAGGAGTGAACGCGCCGATGGTATATCAACAGGGTGGAGGTGCTGGCAACCTTGTAGGGAATTATCGCGAGTCGAACGGGTCCATATTGCTAACGCTTTTGTAGCGAGGGCGTCTCCAGCAAGTAATATATCCGCAAGATGACAGCCCTTACGGGCCCATTCCTGAGGTAAGTCGCCAAGCTCTTGTTGAATAGCGCACTGGAGGTGCTAATGTTGGATGGTTGAGCCTTCACAGCCATACGGCACACCAGCAACGTCGTCGCCCACACCATCGCGCGGGTCGGATGTGGTGGGCAATCGAAGCAACGCCCGAGGAGACGTCAGCGCCAGGGTCTTGGGTCCTCGAAGTACGCGCGTTGAAAAGTCGACACCGAAGAGAAAAAAAGAGCGTGCTAGGCCCCTCAAAAACATGCCAGTACTGGATAAGCCTATGAGTGAGCTGACCAAGGGTTCGTCGATACCGATTGCGGACATCGAGGCGTATGTGCACCGGTCAGTCGAGGTTCGGCAGCAGGAGATCGAAACGGGCAAAAATCCCGGCAGGGTCAAGCGGCCGATGAATGCCTTCATGTTGTACCGAAAAGCGTACCAACAACGCGCCAAGGAGTGGGCATCGCAGCACAACCATCAAATCGTGTCTCGGGTCTGTGGTCTAAGCTGGCCTCTGGAACCGGAGCACATCCGCCAACAGTTCAAGTCTTGGGCTGACACGGAGCGCGACAATCATCAGAAAGCTCACCCCAACTACAAGTTCACTCCGGCGAAGCCGCACAAACCGCCGCCCAAGTTCGAGGGGCCCTATGACGAGCCCAGTGACGGATCGGACCTAGAAGACTATGACTGGGCCGGCGGGGCAGACCCTCGAATGCGGTCAGCAACTCACACGCCCGGCGCCGACAGCGACTACGTTCCGGGCCGTTCCGTGTACGCGACAACCCATGCACAACCGAATCAATTCGCAGGAATGCAGGCCCCGGGCATGCTGCACCACACCCGGTCGGCCGGGCTTGGTTTCGATCCGGGCAGGTCGTTGCCAGGCACATACGATCACCTGCAGGCGCAGTACTATGAAGCGTGCATGCGCAACCAGCAGCATCAGCAGCATCTGCACCAACACCGGCACTTGCAGCCCGGTGTCGGCGAGGACGGCCTGGTGCACAGGACACCGTCTCCTAGCCTCACTCTCCAGGAGCAGACTGTCGGCCTGCATCCTCACTATGACCTCGGCCAGTACCAACCAAAGATCGGACCTCAATCGACCCAGGACCAGTCTCAGCCCCACCAGCATCAGCTTGAAAATCGGATAGACCCGTCACTGATGCCGCAGGACGACTCCATGTTCGACACGGGCAACGGTTTGAACATGTTCGACGGCGGCCTGGGCGCGAACCAGCAGACTTGGCTGGCGACGCAGTTGGCATCAGTTACCGAGGCCGAGAGCCAATTCGTCAACGCGTTTATGGGTCTCGAGGAGCCGTTGTCTCTCGAGCAGCAAACTCAGTTCCTAAAAGGTGAATGGCAGGTTGAAACCCTGCCAGAGACCGCGCACTTGGACGCTGGTTGGGTGGAACAGAAGAATTGAGGCCTGGTGATTCGGTCGAGAATGAAGAATGTCTCTCAAAGTATGGGGGTGCAACACCCGAGAAAGAAACGACGGCAGTAAGGAAGAAGAGAAACTCAGGAACGGAAAGCGGTATTCACTCAGTAGCATTGCAAAGTGCCCCGCCTCATGGGATTATGGACATCAGCTTCGGCGTTCAAAGGAATGAAGGACATGGGATTGGGTATCGGAGGTCTCCAGACGACCTGGTGGGTTTCTGTCTGGACAGGAGCATTTTCTTTCTGGGAAAGGGGAAATAGAGTATGGTGAACTTTGAAATGAAACAACACACAATCCTTAGCTTCGCCTCCAATTTAGTAGACGAATTCCTCGAGATGGCCTTGAGCCGCTTCGAAGTTGTCCTTATCCCTGTGCTAGTACACTGTTGTCCTCATCGTCTTGGCTGGTACCTTGGAAGTTCCCGGACAATGCCTTTGTCGAGCGTGTCTTATTCAATGTCTTCTGCCGCCGATCGGTAGTACGTGGGCAATGTTGACAGATACGGATTTCTGGATCCCATCGAATCCGGTGCTAATCGCAAATGTTTCGAGAATGGAGTCACTCATTGAGAAACGGCAAAATCCCAGGGCAGGCACAAATGGTACAGAGACTATGGCAGGTGCCTGCCGGGTAGACTGTATATGTTCGGTTTACGAAGATACATTGTCCCAGCTACGGTTTATATGCATATATGTACTCTGCGGCAATCGCTGGCATTTACTTACCCGAAGTGGCGCGACCCACGTTAGCTCCAAGCTCCCCAAATGATCCGGAAGCGTCTGTCTACTGCGTGCCTCGACCCATCTCGGCCGCCAGAAACGGATCATCGAATGCAGCAGAGATGACACTCCTCTCCAGATCCATCACCGTCATTGGTGGTCTTTTGCTTGCGCATGCGTAGGAAATCCCATCCCAGCCGCCGAAACCACATATCTGACCATTTCCAAGCTGCTACTCAGCGCGAGAACATAGTGCTTTGCAGTCTCTCCGGACCGCCACAACCGCCACATTAACCTCGTCCCCTGCGGCGGCTGCCTCACTCCCGGTCGACATCAAACTGGAAACAGTCATTTCGACCTTCATTATCCTCCTCGGACTAGTTCTCGGCACACGCCCGCTGCGGCCAATCGAGTGGCGCGTCTGGGCCGGCAAGATTGAGCGAGAGGGTGAGGAAGGCTTTACGGACAATGCTGGCGCGGTAGACAAGGATTTTATGGGCAACCCGTTCAATGTCTTGGAGTCACGACCCAACTTTGTGGATATTCGGAAGCAGCGCAAAGAGTTTGCCGACTGGGTCCAGAAAGGTGATGCTCAGAAGAAGCACTAATAACCTCTGTTCAAATTAAACAACAATTAGATTCTTCCCTCAACCGCCTAGGTAATCAAGCCTGAGCGGCCATACAAGAACCTTAAGTGCCGTTTGATAGAATCTCCTTCCTCTCCCGCCACTTGGGATGCTATGCGACAAGAATTGGTACGAGGTTTTCTCGTTGGCCGCTCTTTCCGAACGTAGTTTGCGCTACGCGCGAGACAACTGTGTCTTGGGAAGCTGCTGCCCGGCCTGCTTTCATGGCATTGAGTTACTGCTCCTTGTTAATGGCCTCTCGACTTCAAATTTTCTTCCGGGTCCAAAATTGAATTGCCCAATGCATTTCCATGTTCTTCCAGTACCTTACTTCTCAAGGAATTCCTTGCCGCGAACTCCGCCACCTCTAAGGACCCATGAAATAAACAACAATCACCCTCCTACTTGCCTCGTGGGTCTGTTGAACAAGGTCGTCGATTCAGTTTGTTGCAAGTCATGTCTATCTTAGGTTGCTCATGCAGACCAAGCCAACGCTTGTCGTAGCCCTAGGAGTCTTCCGACCCTTTGTCCGTGTATTTGAACGAAGCGAGGAACAACCATGGCAACCAAATGGTAGTGCCTGTAGTGTTTACTCGACTGGGTTACATTTTCTATCCCTAGGAGTTCTGACTCTTCCTCATCTCCAGCTCCATCGTACTCACAAGATATCACTTCACTGCGACCGGGAACGCCACTTCCATATCTAAGCCAGTTAATCTTCCTCTGTTTACCCATCTTCTCATCACTCGAATGGCACTCTTTTCCGACTAGCTACGGTTCCTGGTCATGAATCCCTTCACAGTAGGCTATCTAGGTCCAGCAAAAGCGAGCCCGATAACATTGCCATTCTTCGCCGTTCGAGTTCTCCTGTGATCCCTTATTGGTCCATAGATCTGCGATATCGAGATTTAACCGTCCTTTCTACCCCTTCACAGCTATTGGGGACATCCTACTCTTCCACGCCGCCCATACTACCGAACAAGGCAGCAGGGGAATATAGGTTGCCTCCTTTGAGACGGCCAATACATTGTCGCGGAGCCTCTTTGGATATTCCACACCATAGTGCGTCAGAGACACATGAAACACTAGTCATGCGCGTCGACTACGCAACTGACCAACATGGAAGGAGCGACGATGGGTAGGATACGCTCAACGAAATTATTATGGCCATTGACATGGACAAGGACAACATGGTTGGCTACGCTTACTATATCGCAATGGACGAAACTTTGACACTGGAGGAAGACGTTCCCATGGGTGGAGTTGAAGCTGTCAACACAATTTTGCTTCACGTTCAGCCGACATTGGTCATAGCACCGAACAGAGCGTCCGGCGACTTGATCGAATTTCTTGAACGGGATGCACACCGATTAGATGGCAGCGAAAGATTGTTTCGTGGGAAAGGGGCGCACGTCCTACGGCACATTCCCTCCGTGCACTTCAATCACGAAACCGCAAAGGAAGTACTGGTAAGAAGCAACTACGGGCCGTTAAAACCTGACCGCATCGAGGTCCACACGGTACGAGAAGAGCCCGTGCAGTCGATTGGCTCCTCTGCCTATCATAAACTCATACGCGTCGGAGAAAAGGTCAATCTTGAATGCCACCTATCTGTTGGTTGTGCAGGTGCACTTCTCACCGATCTTGTACGGCGGAGGAGCGTAGAAGACACATCGTCAGAAAGTGAGAAAGACATGACGTTCCCCTTTCGTGTCAGAATCATCGAAATAAATACAATCACGTACACATTGCTCGTGAGCGGAGAGTCTCTAATCTCTTTGTAGATCCTGCAGTTAGAATCACACCCTAACGCGCATGCTCAGTTCTCGCACAGTTCCAAGCCCAAGACAAAAGAGGCTTGCTCAGTCACCGGCCTTCTTCAGGCCTTGGCCTCTAGCACTCAGGGCAAGAAAAAGGCTCCATCAGATGATTCTTCGACCGACTACTAATATCAAGCTGATCAAAGAGAGACATAGAAGCATTGAAGTTCTTCTCCGTTCAGAAAATGGGCAGGTTACGAAGAACATGCGGATGCTTCTCAGGACACTAAAGAATGCCAAGACTCTACTTCTCCATGTGAGAGAAGGGGTGGATAGGGTACGCGGCCAGTTATCCATCCGCGTTGGGGAGTGAAAGGCATTCTTGAGGTTTCTTATAATGTCCACCCAGTTGAGGCGGGCTGTTCATGTATCGAAAGGCGCTTCAGGGATTGCCGTGTTTGACAGGGTGAGCATCCCAAAGGCAAAGCTTCTAGCAAATTGATCACTGACATCGACAGATACTCACTGATATAAACGTCAACCGCTTCTTATATGTTAGCGATATCATCATATAAGCAATCGACTTCAGGCTTTCTAAGGAGACGGGCCATATCGAGATCCACGTAGGAGCAAATGAACATCTTGACGAACTGAGGCGAGAGTTTGCAAATGCCTGTCACTTGCTCCCTGAATTAAAGGCATTCATCGTACGAGAAACTCACAGGGAGGCGGTAAGATACATTCGTCACTGCACGGTCATGCCACAAGTAGGGTTCTTGATCGCAGTCGAGATCGATCCCGAGACCGGTGAAGGCATGTATCGTGGCGAAAACAATTGCGACGACGAATGGGTGATGTGTTTTGCCAACGAAGGTATTGGATATTACAAGAATCAACTCATGCTTGACCTTGACTCCCAATACGGGGGCCTTCTCTCCCGCATGGCCGGTAAGTCGAGCTCATGCGAGTTTTTGAATATAGCTAACACGTATGGACAGATGAAGAGATTAAGGTGATGATGGCCTCGCCGACGCTGTAGTGGAACGTGAGGAGGCGATCGTCCACGTCTCTGATCTATTCGGAGAACTCGATAGCATGCTTGCACTCGCCCTGGCCGCAGAGAAATACAACTGGACGGCTCATACATTGACGTCTTCAAATGTGATAGACATTGTTGGAGGCCGCCACCCACTTCAGGAGCTTCTGGTGCCATCGTACATCCCCAACGACACCAATATCGCCGGAGGTGGTGGCACCGGCTCAATGGCAACCAGCGGCGGCGGAACGAAACCAGCTCCCTCCATGCTCATCCCGACTGGCCTAGATAGCTCAGGCAAGAGTATATACATGAGACAGGTCGCTCTCATCGTGTATCTGGCTCACACTGGGAGCTAGGTCCCAGCCACCAGTGCCACAATCGGGGTCACTGGCCGCATCCTCACGCGTATTGCTACGAGAGAAAGGGTGGTCAATGATGAGAGTGCATTCTTGGTGGACTTGAAACAGGCTGCACTCTCGATGAATTTTGCAACGCGTCGGAGTCTGCTCTTAATCGATGAGTTTGGGAAAGGTACCTCAGCGGAGAGCGGATCGGCCCTCTTAACAGCATATCTCGCATACTTACTGGACCTCGGCACGGAAAGGCCCAAGCTCTCGCCAGCACTCATTTCCACGAGATATTCGACAGACTCCTTCAACCAGGAAAAGGGTGTCGGCTTCGCCCACATGGACGTTCGTCAAGACCCAGAAGCTGAGGAACCGGTTGAACGAATCACATTCCTCTTTCATTTGATACCCAGACGAGGCTCGTCGAGCTTAGGAGTATTGTGCGTGGCAACTAATGACATCCCGAGCAACGTAATCAGGAGGGACGAATGCCTCGTGGCATTACAAGACAGAAACGAAAGCCTGGTGGAGGCGTATCCGGGATTGTCCGAAGAGGATCAATTGGAGCTGAAACGAGGGGAGATTATTGCGAAAGTTTCTGGAGTTGCAACCTCAAAGCCTGATTCACGGGAGGGGCGACGGCGTCATGGTGCGGCAGCTGTTGCAAGTTGTATTGGCGCCGGAAGAAACGGGCACGGCCGTTGCATAATGATAAACGATGCGGAACCCTTAGATATAAGGGCATATTGACACTTTGCCGAGATCTATTTGCCCAAATATCGTATGGCATTAGCCACGATACCCTTACACAAGCTTGGCATGGCTTTCCAACGGCGAGGCAAGAAGAATTAAGATCAGTCACCGGCCTTGACCGGGGGTATCAAGATGAGAAACATGAGAGCCGTCAACCACTTCGTACACCCCGTGGATCGGTTCCGAAAACAAAGGAAACCGCGTCCCTTTCGTAGTACAAATCCATCATTACTCCGTTGGTTCCCTTGAATCCGATGCATCTCCTTCGGTTCCCCAGTTACCTCAGAGCTAGCACAGCAACGGCAAGGGGTAGCCCGAGAAGCGTGACCAACGGCTTGACAGCTGAGACCGCGTTCTCCGAGGTTGCGAAGGGATCAACATCAGACCGATCAGAGTCAGAGTCATCGGACGAGGGCGACTCCGTGGGCGTGGCAGAAGTCTGGGTGGCAGACGATGGCGGCACGACGTCTGTCGGGGACGAGGTCTCGGACGTCGGCTGGTCAGCGTCCCCGTCCGTAGCAGAGGAGCTGGGCTTAGTGTCTTCTTCCTGCGTCTTGGTCGTCGCAGGCGAGGATGACGATGTCTCCGTCGACTTCGTGGGGATCGGCTTGGTCGTCGTCTTTGGCGCCTCCGCCGTCGTGGTCTGGATGGTGGTGGGGGAGGGCAGCTTGCTAATGTAGCTGCTCGCTAGGCTCTCGGCGGCCTTGAGCTTGGACTCGGGGATGTCCCGGTCATGATCCTCACAGCCTTCTTCGACGGGGTCCAAGAAGGCATCCTCGAAATCGACGAGGTCGGGCTTGCAGTTGAAGAAGAGGCACGAGACGACCGAGTCGAGCAGAAGACTCCGTGCCTCCTTGCACACGCACCTGGCGCTGTCGGCATCGCAGCCGGACGAGGCGATGCAGTTCTCGACGCAGGGCGTGAAGCCGAAGGTTGACGCCTGGGCCTGGGAGAAGAATAGGGCGGCGCCGAGTGCGGCGAGCCGGAAATAGCTGGCAAGGACCATGGTCGGCGGTGGTAGTTAAATGAGCGAGGTCGTCGCTGGTAAAGGAGTGAACCAGTCGGCGAAATTGGAGAGATACCCAGACGCTTGGGTTGGAGGAGTCTCGCGGCAGGTTGGTTGTGAAGAGAGATGGGGGTAAAAGGAAGGTCAGGGGCATGATCAGGGCATTACAAGTATTTGAATTTTGTACACTACCTACTTCGTCCACGTGTGTCAACAGTGCCCATGTCCCTCAATTCCCGACGCGGACCGCAGACACGGCGCTGCGCTGTTGGTGGTACTGTCGATCACCAATTTTGCCCTGTCATTTGAGCAGAGGTCCTCTGCTGCCGCCATGCTGAAACACAACGGACAGGGGTGCGGTGCGACTGAATGGGTTAAGCCACAGTTACCGGGTCCTTTAATCAACCATCGCACGCCTTAACCAACGGGCAGCCCGAAGACAGCATCACCACCAGTACTAGATCAAAGGAACCATCGAAAATGCCGTTGCAATGAACTGCATCTGTATTCTGTCCTTAATCACCAGAGAGAGCAATAATGAGTCCTCATGTATTCGTACGGATACTGCAAGGGCATTTGCGAAGTTCGTAATCCATACGATTTACACTACCAGCACAGCTTCCGTTTTCGGAATGCTGTTCCGATCTTGCGGATTTGCGGCCAGGACTTAACACTGTGAGGTAGGCTAGTGGAGATTGTCGATTCTCTTCTCCACGTGGGTAGGGTGACAGAACTCGGCACCGCAAGGAAGCAATCGATGACAGGAGGGAGACAATTGGGTCTCAGACCCGGCGGCGCCGACCGACCCACGGATGTTTAACGTGGAGAGTTATCGATAAAGCCCCACTGATTGCGATAACGTCCAAATTTCGATTTGGCCCTGAATCGGGTCATACTCACTACCAATCGCCCTGTCTCTATAACTCGGTCGACACTCACGCGATGGCCCCGACAAAACCAAAGAAAAAGTCACATGCAGACAGAGCAAAAGATCGAGCTCGGGCCAAGCCAGCAACTGTACGAAGTGCAAATGTCAACCCGAAAGAGCTCCTCGCCCAAGCAACCGCCCACCTCGAAGCAGGCGACCCCCAGACCGCGGCAAGGATAGCGCTCACCGCTTATGAGCACATCGGAGAGAGCGGAAGGCTAGCCGGTGCGGCCCTGTCTGTCCTCGGTCAGATCCACGTTGAACTGGGTGAGGTTGACGCCGCCCGCGCCTTCTTCGCTGCCGCCGTCAAAGTTGACGAAGACGGTTCCCTCCCGGAAGACGTTGGTGGTGGGCCGGAGAAGTTTCTATGGTTGGCACAGTTGAGCGAGGAGGGCGGCCAAGACAGTGTCTCGTGGTTCGAGCGCGGGGCTGCCGCCTTGCGTGCCCAGATCCAGGCGCTCACCGAGTCGCTCGAATCACGGCCCCTGACACGCGACAGACAAGAGGCGGTCATTGCCGAAAAGCGAAAGCGCCTCGCCGAGACCCTGTGCGCCGTGGTTGAGGTTTATATGACGGACCTCAGTTGGGAGGAGGACGCCGAACAACGGTGCGAGGCCCTCATTACGGAAGCGACCATGCTCGCCCCTGAGTCCGCCGAGACGTGGCAAACCGTCGCCAATGTTCGGATCTCGCAGACAAGGACAGAAGAAGCTCAGGAGGCTCTGAAGCGGAGCTTGGGACTTTGGAGTGATCTTGCGCCAGAAGACCCTGCTGTACCACCGTTCCCCACACGAGTCAGCCTGGTCAGGCTGCTGATCGAGGTCGGGATGGAGAAGGAGGCGATTGATGTTACCGAACTCCTGGTAGCCGAAGACGACCGTAGTGTTGAGGTTTTGTACCTTGGCGGGTACGCCAAGTACATCTCCGGGGAGAAGTTAAAAAATCAGGCCCAGTCTTCAGATGCTGAGACCTGGAAAGCTTCTTGGAAGTCATCCAGGAAATGGCTTACGCAATGCCTTAAAGTTTTTAAGCAGGAAGAGTACGAAGACGAAAGGTTAGGAGAGCACGCACAAGAGCTCCTGGAGTCGATAACAGGCGAGCTCGGCGAGGCCCCGGATGGAGAGGATGAAGACACATGGGAGGATACAGACGATGAAGAGTGGGAGGGCATTGACGACGACGAAGACACGGAAATGAAGTAACGACCCTATGTTTTCCCTCGCATGCAGAGGGTCCGCCTGATAGTGATAGACGGTTACATGTCCGCCGACATCGTGGCGTATCATGAGGCTTTTTGGAGGGGAAAAATGCAAGCTGGTGTCTTAGAACATAGGTGGACGCCCATCAAGAACTGGTTGGCAGATGCCGCAACTCTCGTTGGAGCTTTCTGTAAGCGGCAATTTTGGTGTGCCTCAAATTCCTCGCAACGAAGGTGATTCAGCTACCAACCTTGAGCTTCTGGATGTCTTCCGTTGGCAGTCCATCCTCATCACCATCCTCTTGGCCAGCAGTGGCAAGACCCCTTTCCCACAGTTGCTTCCCTGTGAGCTTTACCGGCTCTTTTATCTTAGCCTTCTTTTGTTCGGCTGCCCTCTCCTCCTCCTCCTTGAGCCGTGCCTCCTCCATTTCCTTCAGGAATTGTTCCCGCCACTTCAGGAAAGTCTCGCGGTTAACTGGAGTGCCGTGGAATTTCTTGTTCTCTTCTCGTTCGGCGGCAAGAATAGCTTCTTCATGTGCCCTGGCAGCGGCTTGTTTGCGATCTTCCACTAATTGCTCCGCAGCTTCCTTCACGGCAGACACCAAAGTGAAGACCATTGCCATACCCAGATTCTCCTCGATCGTAGATTCCAAGCCTTGCAGCAGCTGATCTTTGTCCTCGGCAACATTCAGATATTGGTGGGGAGTCGAGTTTTGGGGCGCGGCTAGCTCCAGAAGAGGCGCTTTATCCGGATATTCCTCCGGGTACCGCACGGTAAGGAGCATGACTGGCGGCTCCTCTTCGTCGTCTGGTATATCGAGTTTGATGGTTATCCTATACTCGGTCTCTGATATGTCTGCCAGGAAGATAGTTAGACGGTCCTCATTACTATGCATTTGAGCATGGCGATCCCACCTGTAATCTCGTCAGGGAAGATGGAGTCTAAAACCTCCCGTTCTTCGATTTGCTCTTCGCGCCCCATGTTGGATTTGATGTGTAGAAAAAAGTAACGTTGCCGGATTTGGGTGAACTACACGTCCAGCGGTCTTCAAGCCGAAGTTATACACTGCCAAACATGCCGAAGAGGGGCACTGAGCCAAGCGATTGGGGCTTTTGGTGGGGTCAGCACGATCCTGGCTCCTGCATGTCTGACCGCCTGGCAAAACAGGGGTAGGCCCCAGAAAAAAAATCAGAGAACAACCCAAGTCCGCTGCGCAGAGTTCTGTCCCAAGAGCGCCAGGTCTTAGCCCAAGGATTGCGCCGTCTCCTTCTGAAGCAGATATCCAACAGCCTCCACCATGGCATCGAAACACTCAACGTCTGCTGCCTCGGCAAAACGAAAGGTATCTTCGAGCGACAA
Source organism: Corynascus novoguineensis (assembly GCA_033296725.1). Taxonomy (NCBI): domain Eukaryota; kingdom Fungi; phylum Ascomycota; class Sordariomycetes; order Sordariales; family Chaetomiaceae; genus Corynascus; species Corynascus novoguineensis. The sequence goes on along the minus strand of MU857695.1, from coordinate 83,014 downwards.
GCACAGTGACGGCGGCAGTCGTGCCAAAAAGGCGAAGACGGTCACGGGTCCTAAACACCACAGGTTCGACGAGGAGGATGATGTGGCTTCGGACAGCGATGACAATGGGTTTTCGGATTCGGCAGACCAGGGCGCCGATGACGGAGTTGCTCGAAGTAACCGGGGGTCGGTGAAACCCAAAGAAAATGGGCGGACCAAAGGACAGCCGGTTGATCGAGGTTTGTCTCTTCCAATTGACATCTGCGGGGTCTCTGCTCTAACACTCCTCTCAGCCCAGAGTTCTCGCGAGGCACATGCGAAACAGAAACAATTGGCACAAGAGCGCAAGGCTGCAAAACCATTGGCTGACGAGGTGCACCGGACGAAGAAGCTGTGGGAGAAGCTCCGCCGAAAGTCGCACGTGCCCAAGGAAGAGCGCCAACAGCTTGTGGACGAACTCTACAGCATCATCACCGGGCGGATCAAAGACTTTGTGCTGAAGCATGACGCAGTCCGTGCCGTCCAAACCGCGATCAAGTACTCGACCCCAGCCCAGCGGAAGCAGATTGCCAAGGAACTTCAGGGCACGTATGCCCAGCTCGCCGAAAGCAGATATGCCAAGTTCCTCATTGGCAAGTTGCTTGTTCAGAATGATGATGAGATCCGGGACCTAATCGTTCCCGAATTCTACGGCAAGGTGCGGAAGCTCATCAATCACGCCGAAGCGTCTTGGATCCTGGACGATATCTACCGCGGGGTGGCTACCAAGGAACAAAAGGCTCATATGCTCCGGGAGTGGTATGGCCCGGAATTTGCCTTGTTCAAACCTGGCAAAAATGCCGAGGTCACTGCGGATCTCAGCAAGATCCTCGCCGACCATCCCAGCAAGCGAGGACCGGCGATGAAGTATCTGTTCGACATGACCAACGGTCTCATTCAGAAGAAGATGACTGGTTTTACCATGCTTCATGATGCCATGCTGCAATATTTCCTCAATCTTAAATCAGAAAGTGAGGAGCTCAAGGAATTCGTCGAAACTGTCAAGGAGGATGAGAACGGCGACCTGCTCAAGAATATGGCTTTCACAAGGTCGGGTGCTCGCCTGGTGTGCCTGCTCTTGGCCAACGGCACCGCAAAGGACCGCAAGCAAATCATCAAGACATACAAAGACACCTTCCAGCTCATGTGTGGCGACCCCCACGGCCATATGATCTTGCTGACAGCCTACGATGTCATCGACGATACAGTGTTGACCTCCAAGACGATCTTCCCAGAGATCCTGGGCAAGAATGAAGAAAAGGACATTGAAAACATTGTCTTTCTTGCGAACGACCTCAACGCTCGCATCACGGTCTGCTATCTTTTTGAGGGACAATCCAAGTCGCTATTCCCCGCCAGCCATGCTTATGACTTAGAGCTGCTCGCCGAAATTCACGAGATCCGCAAGAAGACAAGCAAGAAGGATGCCGACATTCGGCGCAAAGAATTGGTAACGGCCATGTCTCCACCGCTCCTGGCGGCAGTTGCGACCTCGCCGGCAGACCTTGTTGCCACCTCATTCGGGTGCCAATTCGTGACAGACGTCCTACTATCAGCAACTGGCGATAAGAAAGCTGCCTTGGAGGCAGTGGCCTCGACAGCGGCTGGTAATCCGGCGCCACCACAGTCTGAGGAAACCGACCCCTTATACCCTCCCCCCCCTCATATCTCGTTGACCCCGCATGGGGGCAAAATGTTCAAGACATTGATCGCCGGCGGGAGGTTTGACAGGGCGGCCGGTGCCGTCAAGCGGGTCGATCCGCCACTCAATTTTGCCGACATTCTGTATCCGGTCATCAAGGAATACATTGTACAGTGGGCGACTGGGCCGAGCTCCTTTACCGTGTTGGGGCTGCTGGAGGCTCCCGACTTCTCTTCCAAAAAGGAGTTACTGAAGATTCTCCGCTCCGACAAGAAGACGCTCGAGGCAGCAGCTGCCGGGGAAGCGGCTAACAGGCCCGAGACGGGTAATGGGAAGAAGTCGAAACAAAAAGCCAAAGGGGCGCAGTTGGACAAGGGCAAGTCCGGTGGAAATCAGGGAGCAAAACTTCTCCTTGAGAAGTTATAATCCGGCACGTAGTTAGCTCTCACCGAAAGGCATGCGGAACGACGATGGCGAAGGATTCCTCACAGTTGATAGTGGGGGAGGTTTGTCTAATGTTCTTGTTTCGTTAGGCTAGCGAGCCCATTGTTCTTCTTCAAGCCCGAATTTGAAAGAATCCGTTATCTGTCTATTGATCAAGTTCCCTCCTGGAGTTTCATGGTTCGTTTTAGTGTATATCGAAGCAATGTGCGCTCGCGCCTCGCCTCGAAGATGGCAGGCCTGGGCGCCTGAAACAAAGGCATTGATGGCATCGAATTTGATCCCGTCCAAGTAGCTTTCGGTTCGAGTTGGTCGGGTTAGATAGAAAGGGGCCCATGAAACTAGGACATGTCTTGTTTGTGGAGTACCTGATCAAGTAGGATTCGCACCTGTACACATACGCGAAAGGTACCAAGCAAGCGCCGGAATCCAAAGCTACACTTCAAGCCCCCATTTCTAGGTTCGATCCCAATCATCTAAATAAGACTTGGCGTTGCAACTGAGCAAGCTGCCCGTTTCGCGTCAGACAGTTTGTCTACTGCTGAAACAGAGCATACAAGTACAACTTGTCAAACCAACTCCACCAACTTCCATCCTTGTTCAGTCCAATGTGTAGTTCCCGGAGTTCCCGATTTTTTTTTTTCAAGTTTTTTTTCGCTGGTGGAGTGGTCATTTCAGATACGGTGGAGCGACCTGAAAAGATGTTGAATCGAGAACTCGTATCGGCCGGCAGTCCGCTGGCGGAGACAGCCATGGATAGATACACAACAAGTTGGATCCGTGAGACCGAGAGCGGATACTGTTGGTACCACTGTACCCTAGACAAACCCGTTCTAAAGTGGCTGCTGCCATGTCGACCCCTGTAGACAACAAGAACTCATCGGTGCCCTGCACAAGCAGGCGGTCAACCCGCCTCGCTAGACGTGGCGGTCGTGTTCACCGTCTACCCTGAGGGCAACAATTGCGACTACTTCGACATCACACTCATTGCCCTTTCCTTGTCCAACACCGACTCTAGGTGCAACTGCCCCAGCATCACCCACTATCCCTCCAACGCCAACCATTAGCAATAACGACAACAGAAGCAGTGGGATGACCATCTCTGTTAGTGCCCTTGTCGGTATCGTCGTTGGGTGCGGTATCGTCGCCATATTCGCGGCCCTCATAGCATGTATGTGGTGGGGCCGACGTCGACGGGAGAAGAAAGAGGAACGCGTTCATACCGAAAGGCTGGGCTCATCGAGAGGACTAGGCGAGGAGCAGGTACCTCGAGGTCTGGAGTCTGTTTTCAATCCCATGACACAAAGCGGTCGGGGGAGTGTTTTTGATCGATCAGAAGGTATGGTGCGCTGTCAAGACGCAACCGAATAAATATCAACAGGGACTGATATTTCCTATTTAAGGACGAATGGCGAAAGCGGACAGCCTTGTAGGTTTCTGTCCGCTCAGTTATGACCTTCGTCATAGTGTCGTGAGCGGTGGTTCACAGAGTGGCATCGTCAGCCCTCCCAACCCAAACAATGCATGGGAGTTCGAAACTCCCTCGAGCACCTCAGAGCTCGGCTCCAGCCCAATTCACGGAGAGCCGATCGGACCAACAGGGCGAATCGAAAAGGCCGAATCCAGATCTCAAACCGCTCGGATGGGGAAGGTAGAAGCGATACCGCGGGCCATACTCGATGCGGCGGAGCAAGGCGAGAGGCCAGAACTTACGTGGATAGCTGCACAACAATCTAGAAACATCCAACTATAAGTGGTGCGCAAGAGACTTGATTACGCATCCGTGTGTAATGGACTGCACCCAGGGACGACATGTTGTGAAGCAAGAATGGCTCCATGAAGTTGAATGATGTTGCCAGGATATGGTTGAAAAAGCATTTGCTTGACTCCGTAATATTGGTATCTCAAAGGTTGTGGACCACGCGTCATGACACTCGAAGCTATTTTGGTGACAAGTTGCGTGTATATCTCAGTGTCAGAACAGCGCTAGGAACTAAGCGGGTATTGTCGTGAAGGAGGAAATTAAACACACCTAACCGTCCCAGACTGTTGTATCCCATGCACTCTGACCTGACTTCCCTCTCCAAGGACATCGGTAAGTAAAGCGGCGTATGCACAACAAATAAGGTTCTCTGCCGCTACTCGGCCCTTAGACTCCGCGCCGCAGATTAAGAGCTGTGGGAGCCCACAGCAATTGGTTTCCTCTCCAAACCAGCTAGTTACTCATTCGCTTGGCCATCTCATCCAGCAGCTCCTGCAGGTCCTCGTCACTGATCTTGTCGGCGAGGGAAGGGATCATGGTCTTGCACTCATCGGCACCGTCGCAGCAGAGAGATCCTGGGGACGCGAAATGTCAGAGACTAAGTTTTCAAGGGGAGAGAAGCAAAATAAAAACAAAAGAAGAGAAAATGGAAAAGAGAAAAGAAAAGAACCAACCGATCTGCGCCCTCTCGAACTTGGTCAGCTCCTTACGAGCACTGAGCAACCGTTCGACGGCCTCAACATTCTCCTTCTCCTTAAAGCGCGCAAAGGCATCGAGATAGTCAAGCGTCTTGTTGAGCACATCGGTCTCGTTGCGGTCCTTGCGGTCCTTGCGCCGCTTCGTCAGCAGCGCGTCGATGACGAGCGACGCCTCCGACAGCGTCAGCGTGTCGACATTCTCAAACTCGCCCAGCTTGAGCACCGCGCCTGCCTCCTCCTCGCCCGGCGGCGGCGGTTTAGACCGCGACGTTGGCGCGTGGTTCTGATCTGACATGTTCTTTTATGTGTATGTGTGACGAATGGAGATGGCACCCTTGAAAGGTAGCTCGTTAATGATACCGTCGTCGTTGAAGCCGGCTAGTCCTCGGCGAAATCTTCGATCGACAGATTCAAATGGAGGCCTTGTCCTCGGTTGGTTGTGATATGTCGCTTTATGACGCTGAATAAATTTGAGGTTATGGTAAGGCACAGGAATTGCTCAAGCTTCGGGTAGAGGAATCATGCAATGGCCGGGTATGTGTGCCAGGAGCAGAGAGCAGCGCCTTTGCGTATGCTACCATCACAGTGCGGGCGCCTGGATTTTGCCCAACGCAGACTGTGCAACTGGATCGGTGCGCCACGTCGCCGCGGGATCGACCGCGTCCCTGGCTGTCGGGGTATTGCGGCTCAACTCGACATGGTGGGGCCATTCAGCCCAAATTGGAAGCCCTACGTAGAATAACTAGCTCTCTTTTAAAAGTTCAACATAATGGTCACATGTGATCGTTGATCGCCAACCCTTGGAACAAGACTGCAGTGCGTACTGCATTGCAACGTGTGTGTGTCACTCCAAGAAAACTTCGTAATCGGCACTTCCATGTTTTCTAGTTCGTGATAGAGTTGCTCCTTGCCGCCTCGCGTGTGTCAGACTAGGAGGGGAAGATTCTCCAGGTTCATTAAAAGGTTGTATTGCGGCCCTGGTACCCTCTGGAATGCTACCTCTAGCGTCTTTGCTATCTCGCCCTATGCAAGTCCTGCACTCTGCGACAACGACTGCGTCCAGGGATTTCTGTGATGCCCGAGTCCTGACGAGGTACCAGAAAGACCCCGCCGAGTCAGCCGCCTCCAATACATGGTGGAATGCCATATCAGACTCGTCCCCTTCACACAGGTCTGTCTCTTTCCCTTCATATCTGCTCACACTCCCAACCAGCCCTTTCACCAGTCTCCATTATGCTTCGGTGAATGTCTCCATGTCCGTCGCATGAATCTGGGAACAGAGTCAAAAGGTCCAGTGTGGCAGCACCGCATCGTGTCGAACGCTTTTTTTGCGCCAGGGTCATCTGTAGCTTCCACAGCATTGCAAGTTATGCAATGATTGCCGCACGGGATACCCTCTTTGGAGCGTTCCTCTACAAAGGTAGGTTGAGCACCTGTCTAGAGAGCAGAAAAGACGAAGAGCTAGGTAACAATGTTAGCAGGCAGTTGAACCCCACGATGACTCCTCAACCGGAACGGAAGCTTACGTTGTTCGTTGCTGCAATCGCAATGCTGTCTTCAAAAGGATGCCAGCTCATATGCAGAATCTTCTTGTTGAAATCGATCTGGTCGGCGTCAGTCTCCTTGCGCATCCTCTGGCCTTGGCCAGGTGCACCTGGGCTTCCAGCCCTCGAGCCGCCCTTCTTTCCGTTCGCAGTTGGGCTTGTCGAAGAGTTGATGGGTGTCGGCACCCCAACCTTTTTGGCCTTGAAAGCCGACTTGTCGGCCTGTAGCACTACCTCCACCTCCTGCTCCGGATCTGATGGGTAAATCATGAAATTGTTGTTGTAGCTTCCCGTCATGACGTTCTTTCCATCGCCCGAAAACACCACCTCGAACTTGTCGAAGATGCTGTCGTTCTCATACGTATCGCAGAGTCTCGGCCGGAGGTGCTCGTGAATGGGGATTGTCTTGATGGGTTGCCTCTCCATGTTCACGTCCCAGATCTTGACGGTCAGGTAGTCGCGCGAAAGGATGTATCGACCATCATACGAGAAGCGAACGTCCGAAATGGACGAGATGATTTCGGAGAAGAATGACCTCGAGGAGGGATCTTCTTCCTGCTCAAACACTGCAGTCACGTTAGCCGTTTGACCACGGCTATTCGCAAGGACAAACTTACTCTTGGCGTGCTGATCGCACAGGGCACTCTGCCGCATGTCCGCCAGCTTGATCGTCCCCTTGGAGCTGGCATACATGAACCAGTTGCAGCTCATAGGGTGGAACTCGGCTGCCGTGATAACTTCGGTCAGCTCCTCCATGTTCGCCGGCTTAATGTCGACGATGTTGAAGCTTTGGTCCTGGATGTTGAGATTCCACAGGTTGATTCGCAGGTCGTCACTGCTAATGAAGGTCTCGCCGTCACTGTTCACTGAGATGCTGTTGATGTGGTAGGCGTGAGCATTAGCATACGTCCGCCTGGGGACAGCGGCCACCACAGTATCGTGGTGGGTCAGCCTGGGGAGCTTCAGGTCATTGGCATTGCGGAACTGAACATTCGGCAGGGGGCGCGGGGCTCCACCTCCGCCAGCTATGTTTGCCGGCGTCAAGTCGTGGGAGAGATTGTTCTCGGCCACGACCTTAAGTGACTTCTCAAACACTTTCCAGAGCTTGATGGTCTTATCGTTTGTTGAAAGCAAGTAGTGGGAAGCGTTCTGTCGCCGGCACCACTTTATTTTGTTGATCTTCTCCTCTATCTCAAGCGACTTGAGGTAGTCGAACTCAGGTTCGTGGGACTGGAACTCGGTGTGGAACTTGTACTCGCACGTCTTTTTCTGCGGGGAATCAGCTAGGGCCGTCGAGGAAGAAGAGCGGGACAGGTGTAGGCGTGGATTCGTGACTGACTGTTTCATTGCGCTCGAATAGAACCACGCGACCGCCCTTATCACCCGTCGCTAGATAGTTCCCCGTGTGGTCGAATTCAACAGTGGAAATGATGTCGGCTGATTGGGGGTGTGGTCAGCACACGTCGAGAGTCAAACCGCCCGTGCTACAGAATGGAATTTGCGTTTGGGGTAGACGCTGTGTCGTACCTTCTGTGATGTCCTCTACGTCTCCCTTATCACCAAAGCATCTATGGTTCGCAGTTAGCCAAACCGAGACACGGAACGCAAAGGTCTGGCTAATCAAAAGATATGGTGTGCGCGCGAGCACGACCAGGAAATGCGGGCTTACTGGGTGAATTTCCATGTCGGTACGTTTGCTTCTGCGTCCACCATCTTGGCAATCCGGAGGAGCAAGCAAGAAAGAGCCCGCTTCTACCAACCAACAACTGCTGCCAAAATGACGAAGATGGAGGCGGCGACTGTGCTGGGAGCGACGCGGTAAAATCGAGATCCGGGGTGTGGAAGGGTCCCCCGCGGGTTGGTTTTGTGTCGGGGCGGTACGAAGGCGGGGTTCGACGATCGTACCGGGATGCGTGGGAGCTTGGGTAGAGCTAGCACAATGCAGGGTCTGAGTTGCGGGAGTCGGAGAGACAAAATCCGAATAGGAAAGGCTGACGCCTACTGTGATGGTTGCTGGCGGGATGGACACGGAAAGCGACTGTGCCACCTTGCACGGGGGGGTTGTTGGATGGAGCGACGATCCAGAGAGAAGGAAAAGTCAAGCTGATGGTCAACCCTAGCACCAAGCTTGGTCTCAGTATACGGCAGGCACGGGACAAGAGCTTCCAAGCGGGGCGTACGCGAGGTCAGGGACGCAGTGGAATTGCTGTCGAGGTTTGGTGGTGGAGTTGAATGAGCATGAAGGTTGTCAAAAGCAGGTTGAGCTCGAAATGACGGGAGCCAGCGTTGGCGCAATCGACTTTGGCGGTGCCCTGCGCCCAAATCGGCCAAACTGCTTGGGGTCAAACGGAGCACTTCAAAAGCACGGGCACCTACCCACATACCTCACGGAACCCACCGGGCGTACAAAGTAGGTACTGTACTAGTACATCAATGATGCCTGATCTGAAGCAGCTCAGTGAATCTTTTGGATGCTGTCGATATCTATACCTATTTGCAAAGTACTACTTTTTACAAGCGCTCAAATAATCGTAGTAAACTTCTTCAATCCAAGACACAAGCGCGCACATGAATATATTGTACTCCCTGTGATCATTTCTCAGGTTTTGCTGCGAATTGTGACGAGCTGTTGTCCAAGGTGGAGCATACTACGTAGGTACACACAAGGTACAGCACCCAGTTACGTTAAAGTGAAAGGCAGATAGCGCCCCATTCTTCACCTGCCTCCTAGCCTACCAAGGTCTCTCCAGTTCCAGCCATCGCCAAAGCAGCTTTCATTACTTCGTACTTGCAGCAAACATCCCTTAAACCGGCCCAACCACAGCGCGGCGCCTCGGATTCTAGCTACGGGCGAGGCCGTGTTGGAATTCTTTACAAGCTGCGGCCGAGGGTCATTGTTGGGAGCCCGACACCGGGCAGCAACGCTCAATCTCCCAACGAATTGTGTCGCATCACATGCAAGTTATCGGTTGGCAACGTGGGCTTCGCTCATCAACACCCGAGTGAGACCGCAATCTTTTGGCCCTGCGCGCCCCTCACTGGTTGGAATTAGTATCAAGCCGTGCCTACAATCGGAGACGCAGCTAGTTAGGATGGGTGGCGAGGCTGCGAAAGACGAGCCTAAGGGCAAAGGAAAGGCTGTTGCAGCCAATCCTGACGAGGCCGCCGGCCATGGCACAGCCGAAACGACAACAACATCCGGCCCATCGCTTTCGCGAATGGCACAGACCGCGGCGTCGATGTTGCTGTCGGGGCCATCGGGAGGAGGGCCCGACGCGGGCAATGAGAAAGGGGGTTCATCACGAGTCGGGGAGGCTTTGGCCAGGGCAGGTGAGAGCTCCGTTCAACTGCGGCTCAACGCCCCAAGTGGCGCAACCATGAGAACTGGGAAGGCACAGGAACACATTGCTCGGGAGGAGGCATCGTTTGCTGCCTTCCTAGACAGTGGGAGCGCACCAGTGCTTTCGGAGCCAAGCGGCATGGAGGAGATTTGGCAGTCAGGTACTCGTCATCCTATGCCTGGGATCACTAGGCCAACGGAGTTGCTGCCGCAGTCGGTTGCGGAACAAGAAGCGAGGGATGGTGCCGATGTCACAGCTCTGCTGTCTTGTGACAGCGAACTCGACGAGGTTTTCGAGCATGTCAATGAACCCCCGTCGGCAAATGATATGGCAGCGTTGCGCCAAGCACTGTTTGGCGACGGAGCCGACCACGGTAACTCGTCCCCCGTGGCATGGGACAATGTGTTGAACTTCATTCCGAATTATCTCCAAACGCCTACGGCCGCCAACATGGACCCGGGTGACCAACTCTCAACGCATCTGGGCAGCCTTGACCCCGGCGAAGCTTGGCAAACCTGGATTAGCCAATGGTCCCGGGTGCTTACAAGCTATCAGGACGAGGTTTGGGGTGATCTCGCCGCACTTGTTGACGAAGCCCGCACCGAGGTCCGGCGAATGGAGGAGGTGAAGCCGGGCGAGAAGCCCCCCGAGCCGACCGCACTGTTACGGCTTAGGGCTATTCTTGGGCACCTTCGCGGACCATAACTACGGAGCACCTTGACGCCTATGCTGCCTATGCCGCTTCGCCTGTTCATATTCTGCTACGAGAATATGGCAGTTGAGTGACTGAAGCAGCCGCGCGGGCATGGTTAGCACCCCTGGCGTCCCAAGTCATGTCACGTGCCGGCATGGATCTCTGAAGCCCGAGACCTCGACAAGGGCATGCCAGGCTGCCCCGCTCGGAGCCTGGTGTTGCATTTTTGCCCCGCCGACGGCCACCAACCCAGGGTCCCTAGCAAACGGGTTGCTGTGGCAGCAATCGCATGACATCACAGGGCGGCTTATAGCCCTGTGGTTGGTCCAGGCTTCCTGAACTCTCCCATCGCCCACAAAGCCAAGGCTTCTGCATCGCTGTGTTGTACAAAGTCCGGGCCTCGCTCGGCTCCGGCACACCGCCCTCCGCCTCTACAATACCGATCTCTCCATTTCTCGTGTATCGCAAGAACGGTCATGCCACGGAGGTCGCACTCGAGCACACCTGCTTTCTGTACATACATGAATTGTTGCTTTAGGAATAATGCGGCACTGAGGCGCAAGCGTCTGTTAGTCTCGTCTGTTTTCCAGGTTCCGCGCGTATGCGCCTGCACAGCCAAAGAATCCCTCGGGTCGTTGGGCGCGGTCTTTCCCTCTTGTCATTCTGCGTAACTGCTTCAAGGTTCTGTCGCCGGTCATTCCCAGGTGCAGCGAGTTCCGAAGTCAGGGTTGAGAATTAAGAATATGCGGCAATCATCCCATACCCGAATCCCGGGTTGCCTGCTCCTGGTGCTTGCATGGGCATCGGCAACCAGCGCCAGCATGCAGCCCTTCCAGCCCGTCGAAACAGCAGCCACCATCGCAAGGCGTCAGCAATCATGTCTCGCCGACTTCTTTAGCTGCGCCGACCAAGGTCCGGCTTTTGACGGCACTTGCTGCCAAAACGGCCAGCGATGCGCTCTCGACGACAACAACGATCCGGCTTGTTGTCCCACCAAGTGAGTTTCTCAACTCCGACATGCACCCCCCACCCCAGCTACCAAGCGGGCTACGGCGCGCTGACGGCTCGACTCCCCTCTTGTTCAGCGCTGTGTGCACGGGCACTGCACCGGCAAGTTTTGTGACGCCCGACCCTACGACGGCCGCTTCGTACGTCCCGAACGAATACTTTTCCTTTCCCTATGTCGCCACGTCCTTTGCCAATCCGGGCCATTGCTCGGCGGCCATCAGCCAATGCAGCGCCAACTACGAAGCCTGTACCTCGCAGCTGGCGCGCGAGGACGGTTCCGGAGGAGGCGGCTATGCCGTCACCGTCGTCGTCCCGGGAGGCGGCGGGACGACGGTAACCGCGGGGGCAGGGGTCAGTGTAGATGCCTCAGCCGCTGCCAGCATCTGTAAGAACTCAAGTCATTTTACTTTCCTGGTTTCTTTTGACTTGTTGCTGGCGAGCGACCGGCTTACGTCTATGTGTCTTCCATAGGCAACAGCTTATCCAGTGCCGCTTGCAGCGGTCTTGAGCCTAGCATGTGTACAAGGTCTGGCACTGCCGCCGATGGTTTTTACTTCGGCACGGGTGCGGGCAACCCCGCAGCAAGACCGACGGCGCCACCGGCAGCGTGTGCCGGACTAATCGGTGCTGTTGCAGCTGGCGTTGCAGGACTGGGCGTTTTATGAAGAGTTACTTGACGCTTAGCATTGAAGGGATTCAACCAATTTGTGGCCACTCACTATCTGGTTTGGTTTCGGCAGATGGATATGGGAGGGGGTAAGCGTTCTACATTGGTTTCAAGGCAAGATGACGAACGTAACTGTAAGCGTGCCGTTTTCGGTTTTTTTTTCATGCAAGATACTCAACGTCTGCTTTTGACGGACTCACGAATGAATGACCCAATACCCTTACTGTTGCTTCACTCCATTGTCTCTGCTGTCGACAACCCTTCGTTGGCAAGGCGGATCGCATGATTACTATCTTCACCGGCTGTACCTATACCGCGCCTGGTATTTTAATTACCCGTTACTATGTTCGAGGTTATTGCCTGGAATCCTTTTGTAGGTATCCGAATTATATACACACAGCATTAGATCTGCCGCTGGCAAGTCTTCAGCGGGAACAACTCAGATACCGCCCATTGATGCTTCCGTTTTATGCGCCGTCGCTGCATACCCAAGGAAATCAACGTCAAAGCAAAAAGAAAGCCATCCTTGATACATCAACACATCTCGCAACCATAACCTCTGCGTGTTTGGGCGAGGCAAAACAAATCATCTGGGAAAAAAAAATACCGAGACTGGGATGTGCGGAAGGAGGGTTGCCCTGATGGGTTGCGGAGAAATCGGTGGCTCAGCAACCTGTCTACCGTCTCTCGTCCACCACCTCAGCTGAACTCCCAAGAAGGTCGACCTCATGGTCAACCGTGTTTACGCTTCCCCGGTTCACGAAACCATAGCCAGCAGGTGTTCCGTTATTGGAATCTTGCAGATCCACCTGGATGAACTCATCCGTGAGTCCTGCTGACGAGCCCGAGAGTCTCCTTTGAGATGAAGTTCGTTCAAAGGGTAGCCGGGACGGCGCTGTTGCAGATGGAGCGAGATTCGCCGGCCGATCTGGCTCGGGTTGCTTTGACTGCGAGTCTTTATACAGCGAGTGGGTCCACGAGTTCCTTTTCGAACTCTTCCGGGGAACTTCTGGAACTCGTAGTTCGCTTTCTATATCAGGAAGTAGAGCTTCACCGGCATCACCGGTGCCCTTCTCTGGCGCAGCGCGTTCAGACGATGCTGGGACTGCTAGTGAGTTCGAGGTGCCAAATCCGTCCAGACTATCCTCCCGAGACCGCCTTCCGCTGTTTAGTGGTTCTCGCTCCGGCGATGTCACGCGCGGCCGGCGAGCATTGTCGTTCTCTCGCCTGTTGTTTCCTGTCCTCTCATCTTCTTCGTCTGATTCGATTGGACCATTCCGCAACACACCCATGGCGACGGGTATACCTTCCGGGGGCGGGTCATCGTCGAAGTCGCCGCCGGCAGCTCGCATAGCCGGTGGCATACGTGAACTCCTAACCACCTCAAATCCTTTACCCTTATCTTTCTTTCTTTTGCCGAACATGCCCCAGAACCAGCCGGCAGGAGAGGCCACCGGTTTCGTTGGGTCAGCTGGGCCGGTCCTCAGCTTACGGTTGGGCGCGTCCGAGTTTAGCCGCTCGCCTCTGACGCCGTAATAAAAATCTACCTCGCGAGTTGCATAATCGGCTCTTGGGGCGAAAGGAACCGTGAAAGGAGCGGGAGTGGCGTCTCTGGATATTTGGGCGTCAACCTCAGCGAGGTTCTCGGCCACGCCGGACCCGGTCTGGCTAAGGCGTTTTTGAGGCGATTCTCCGGCTCTCCATGGTCCCGCGGCATTGAATGAGGGTGCGGACGAGGTCTCCAAAGTCTGGCACCGCTGCCTAGGCGGCCGGTAATAAGGATCCGGCGTCTGCATACCAAAGGCGCCATGATGGCGAAGTACTTGTTTGGGCGACGGCAAGTATGAGAAGCTACTGGCCTCGCCAGGGGTCGTCGGCGTGAAGGAACTCGCGCCACTATCAAAATTGCGAGCTGGGGTATCGAGGCTCAAGCTGTCCAATACAGACGAACTTCTCTGTCGACGATGCATCAACATCCCAATGCTTCCGGCCGATTCGCTCCGAAGACGGCCGCCATGCATGATGTATCCACTCTTGGCCACCTCATCGGCATCAAGCATCGCGGAAGTGGACAACTGGCTATGTCTGGACGGGCCGTTCTCTCGGCGGGACATGCGTCGTGACAACTGGCGCATGCCGAAGATCTTGGACAAAGCACCCCTCGTCTGCCCGCGGATATCATCGCCGCCGGCCCCAAGCATCCGGGCGAGGACCTCAACTATGGTCTGCACGGCGTTAAGGAGAAAACCAAGTACGAGTACGCCGGCGTGCGTGACGAGAATCGCGTAGCCAATCCAACCCTTTGGTCCATCGGTTACCCCGAGAGACGGAATAAAGGCAACCATCAAGAGGATGGTTATGAGCCGAAGCGCGGAGAAGAGTGTGTGGTAGGCGTTCATGGACGTGGGAGAATGAAAGGGCCTGAAAGCGTGGAGCGTCAAGATCTGGATCACCTCACAGATAGCGAGGAGAACCACCTGGGCAACTCCAGCAGGTTGCACAGCTCCAATGGCGATGCCGCGAACGAACGTGAGAAGAACCGGTATCAGTGTGAAGGCAGCGGCTTCGTCGGAGTACGTGTTGTAGAGAGGCCCGTAGAGTAGAAGTGTCGGAAGGTCATCGAACAAGAATGCCCTCGGTTTCGTGGTTGCGATGAGGTAGAGCAGCCAGGCTGCAAAACCGATGATGATGACCAGGGTAATGACCGCCAGGGCGACGGCGTAAGCCGGCAACCCGCTGGCGACAACAAGCTGAAAAGTTGATAGCGCTACAATTGGGAGCAGGAAATAGTTGAGGACTATCCTGATGACGTTCCCAAGTGTGAACGGGATATTCTTGGAGCGGAGATCCTCCTCCGGTATCTTCTTTACGAAGCGATATAGCCACTGGCCAAAAAAGCCCGCCTGGACAAGCACTATCATGCCGGCAATGATGACGAGCAGCCACACCATCATGCCAGCCCAGATATCGTCCATGTTGCCCATCCCTACCAACTGGGCAAGCTTCTGCAGGCCGTATGTGCCGTCCGTAATATAAATGCCGTCTTGGACGCTAATCCGTCCCGGTTCCTTGCTCACAAGACTTTGGTTAAACATCAGGGTGGCCCAGGAAGCCTGGCTAACGATAGGCTGATAAAATCCTGGGTAGTTTAGCGTAAGCCCCCCGGTGAGGACGGCGAATTGAATGTACTGCAAACAGTCCCCAAAGCCAGGCGTAACAAGGCGAAGAAGATCGGGGTCACGGCCGTAGTTGGAGGACCAGTGGAAGATGTCGGCGGCCCCCCATGGACTGAAGATGCCGGCGAAAACGGTGGCCGCGCCAACAAACAGCAATACAAGCAGAGGCAGAAACCGGAGCAGCCACGCCAGCTCTCCCAGCTCGGGCGTCACGGCAGCCGAAACACATCCAATGTTGGTGCCTTTCGCGTCTCCGTATATGATGATAAAGGTTGCTGTCAAGGAAGTGAAGGCGTAGGACGAATAGAAGTCGTTGGTCATGGAAACAGATGGCAGAATGTACGGAAGAGCACTAAATGAACCCGATGACGGTCAGTATCGGCAAATGTGTTTTTTGAGCCACTCTGGGGTGCAAGAAAGAAGAGTGCCGCAAACTCACCTCGAGTTGGCGTCGACAAAGACGGGAGCGAGCGGACACGTAGCATTCACCAGCGACGTGTTGCAAAAGTTGGTATTCTCACTCCATGGTTCGTAAGTGAGGACCTCGAGCTTGCTATGCAATGTCGTGAGTTTCGGCTTTGGCACATCCGGCTCGGGTTCGTCGACGATCTTGCCGTCAGTCTCGCTCGAGTCGCTCCAGTGTGGACTGCCGGGTGGTGGCAGCGCAACACTGGTGAAGGAGCCCGTTACATTTCCCCACATGGTCACACGCAGCGTGTGCTTGGAGCCCGTTGCGAGAAACGAGGCGTCGACCTGATGAGGGGTCCATTGCAAAGGCGTGGGCTCATTGTTGACGTAGGTCTCGGGCAGACAATTCTCGAAAGGCACGGCTGCCGCTGCAGCTGGGCGAAGTACGGTGTTGGGCAAGAACAACAGCGAACCGAGTACAGCGAGGACGGCCGGTCGCGGCAAGTGGGAGCAGAGGTGCTTTCTCCAGCCGGTATCATTGAAAGCTGGGTCAGCCGAAGAAGCCCTCGCTCTGGTGATGGAAGGTGAGTAGTGCGGCTGGCCAGGTGCTCCATGACCGGAGAGTTGCCGTCGGCCACGGCTACGATCGCTCCGGTGGGCACCGCAGGGCTCGGGCTCGGACTCGGGGAGGGACGGGCCAGAAGCATCGGCTGTCGGCATGGTTGGATTGGGGCTGGGAATGGACCAGTGAGTCGACGACCGGCTGACTCGTGGGGTCGGACGGAGTGGCCTGGAAGCGACAGTGCACTACGGAGGAAAGCGGAAAGAGTGGATGAAGTGAGAGCAACAGCAGCAGGCGTCAGCGGCCGACTAGCTGTGCATCTTGGTAGACGCTCCCCGGACCTAAACGCCTGTTGCAAAGTAAAAAAAAAAAAAGAAAGAAAAAACTGGATGGCGAATCAATGAGGGATCGGATGGCCCAGAAGATGGATGGAAGCGAGTGCAAGTGTTTACTTCGTTAGGGCAGACTCAAATCTCGTAAATCGGAAAAAACAGTGGAGGCTCGCGACGTTGGGATGGTGGTGGATGGAATGAATCGAGAATGGGCGGTCGATATGGGCTCCACCTGCTTGCTGATCAACGGCGGCTCCACTTCAATCTGGTTGGGCAGGGGTCTCTTGCGGAGCGCTCAGCTCGTCGATAACACGCGAGTCTTTGGGGGCTGAGGAAGGGTGAGAAGCGACGCCAAGTCAGCGATGACGTCCGCTACCGTTCAGATAAAGTGGAGACGGCAGGTGAACTTTGGAAGCACCAAGCCTTCAGGCGTGCGTTGAAGCAGCTCATCCTACGCCCAACACGAGGCATCTGAGCGAACACAGCCCAGTTGCTGCAGCTTTGGTTGATGCGCTAATCCTTGACCAACCACTCACAAAAAGCTGCCACCAGCAGTCGCGACAAAACGGGCACCCTTTCGATCGACGCCGACCTGGAGCACCCGGGATTCAATTAGCCGTCTTATCCACTGTATCGGCGTAGGAGCCCTTTCTGCGACCGACCTCGTGTCGCAGCTGCTCCAGCACCGCAGTGGACAGCGCCGCCCAGTCCAAGTGTCCTTTCCGTCCCAAACCATAATTATACCTCATTACCAGACAAACTGCACCGGAGTTCTTTTATTCTTTTGGAGGAAGAATGGCAAGGAAAACAAGTCACATCGTAGTCAAGTTGGCAGGCTGTTACCAAGTCATGCATAATACGGGTGCTATCGTGACGGGTCGACCAAGGCATTGGGCCAACCCTCCGCAGCTGTTTTTAACACTCGATAATTTTGAACCCATCGTCGCCCACGGTGCAAGTATGGCGTGTGCCTCTATGTGCTCGGAACATCAATTCCGGCCATGGATCCCCGACATGTCAGGGAGAGCTGATTCCATGTACAGCGGCAATGACAGGTTCAAAGATGCTGGTAGTTACCGTTTGAATCTCTACTTGATTTCGACTGGGGTTTCTCCTATTCCGTGGCTCCTAACACCTCGTGTTTAACGCTGCGCCTTACACCACCTGTTCGCCACGTTCAGGATTCGGCGCACGGTGTAAAATATCTGCAAGTTAACCGGTAGCGATCTTCAGTGCTTATGCTTAGTACGAAGGTGCACGATGCGTTCGGCAGAATGAAGCACGATAAGCAAGCTGTCGAAAGCCACAACAAGGTCCAGCTCAGCGTCGCCAGACTCGCTTCTGCTACCTTCACCACGACATGGTGGTTTCGCTTCGAGACGCTACAGATCCTCCTTTGCCAATTCGCGCGAGCAGACTTTCAACCAGACTGGCAGTGGCTTGAGATGCGCTTCCATCCTCAAAGGCACCCCTCAGCTCTCCGTGCAGCAACCAACTGTCGAATTGGGACGCCTCGGCGAACAGCTGTGCTAGACTGCGGACATCAACCGTCACCGTCAGCAACAGAGTGTAGGTCTCGTAATCAGGGGGGATCGTCTCGAGAGGCAGCTGCTCCGTCTCGAACCGCTTGGGTTTCTTTGGTGTCTCATTCGTCATAGGACGCTGCAGTCGGGTGACTCGCCCTCTTGTAACATCAGTTAACAAACTTTGCGGTGCTGCGCCGTCGTTACATTGTTTCAACAAATGGACTTTCGTTGTGTGTCTGCTGGGGCCAGGAGCGCTCTGTGATAGAGGCTGGCGAAGCTGTGATGTTTGTCGAACTATTGTTCCACACTCAGGGTCTACACTGGCACAGTTCCCCCTTGTGAGATCCTCGTGTTCACGGCCTGCTTGCCGGGGCGATGTTGGATCCCTCTGGCGTTGTCTCAGTCGGGAAGTCTCGAAAAGCTGTCCAGCGAAGCCGGAGCTTGGCTGGTCACGGTGCCCTTCCCGCCTGCTACATCTATTAAACGATATCCGGGTTTTGACTTGGTGGCCTGATCCTGTTACGTGTTGTGATCCGTGACGATTCTCTGAACCAACCGGGTTGTAGTCATGCCCGCGTAGAGAAGAGGACGGCGGGCTTCGAAGTCCATGATTGCGGCGAGGCTGGCCGCGCTGGCTTGCTAGCGTCGATTGGCGCTCGTGCTCGGCGTATCGTAAATTCCGAGCCTGCGATGCAGGATTATCAAGCGTATTGGCGGAACAAGTTTCCGAAATTGGTCCTGCTTCTGAATGTTTTCCCTTTATAGGTGACGGTGCTACCCCATCAAGTGAATTCATGGGACTGCGCTCTGAAATCCGAGCTTGAGTTCTTTGATGGTGCTCTTGCATGACTCCTTCGGCTGACGGTCCAATATCTCTGTTCGGTCTGGCAAGTTTCGCGATAGACCACGGATTTAAACCCTCCTTCGAAGGTGGCTTACACCCTTCATCCCCAATCACGTCCTGGTCTCGCCGTTGCGTACCTTGTAAGTCGTTGTCATCGTCTTCGTCACTGGCGTCGATATCACTCCCGTCGTCAAGTGACGAAGACATGTCCACTTTCCATGCGTGGCCAGTAGACTTGGAATGTTAGCAGGATCGGTCGTGCGTTCATAGGAGTTACCATACCTGTGGCGGCAGGCTCCGACCCTGAACCTCTAAGGTTTGCTCGCTATCAGCTTCAACATCTATCCCCATGGCGGCTGCGGAAGACAGGCTTTTTGGGTTCCGTGCCTCATGGGCAGAATAGATGAGCGAAAGTACCGACTTGAGCTGGCGAACAATCATGTCTTCGTCCTTGAAGATGACGTCCTCTTTTGACGGCTCGACGTTGACATCGTAGGCACCCGGCGGGCACCGAATGTTCAACCTGATGAAAGGATCTTTGGGTGGGTTTCCTGAGGCAGCACTGGCGAAATGGTCCTCTATGTGCTTCTTGAAGATGGAAACCAGTTTCTTCGCCGTTCCTCGTGCTGCTGTGATCGGTCGACTGTCCACAGAGAGAAACGCGCCTTTGGTAATCTTCTGGGGATCGGCTGTAGCTTTGGGTAAGAGCGCTTCGAATATCGTAGCAATTCGTTGACTAGATGAAGAACGTAAATCGTCCTGAAAATTCGATGTCTCATTGGATCCCTTGTGATTTTCGCCTGGAAATGTCACTAATATGCACTGTGACGCCAGGTCAATACCGAAGAGCTGCAGAGCTGCTTCTTTAACACACCCGTTAGCCACGGGGGCGTAGGACCATGATAAGTTGGGGTTCCGCAAAACAATAAATCGCAACCTAATGGACGGTCTCGTAAGTACATAGGCCTGAAAAAGATTCTTCATTTTGCACAAATTCTTTTGTGCTTCCTTAATGGCAGCCTGTCGCCTAACAGGAAAGTTTGAGAACAAGCTCGTCACACAGACGGTTGTGCCAACTGGTGAGCCGGTATGGTGTTGAGTGCCAACGCCTCCTCCTTTGGCGATAGAAATGACCGTTGCAACGTTCTCGGTCGCTACTCGAGTCGTCAGAGAAACACTTGCTAAAGTGCTAATGCTCGCCAACGCAACACCGCGAAAACCCAAGGTTTTTCCTCCAAGCGCGTTGAGTTCGTCAGAGGACCTGAGTTTACTTGTGTGTCCAAGGCAACCGAGGCTGTTGAAATCACCAGGGCTGATACCATGGCCATTATCTCTGACTTCAATCTTGTCGACCGTGTTAGGAGCCACCAGAACTTCAATCGAAGTTGCCCTTGCGTCAATGGCGTTTTCCAATAGCTCCTTGAGCAAGACCACAGGGCTCGTGATGACCAGAGTAGAACCTAGCTGCTTGGCAGTGCTCTCGGGTAAAGGTAATATTGACATTCCGTAATGGCGTTGGACCGCTGATTATGCTAGCCCTGTGAATGGATAAAGAGGTTGAAATAATACACAGGAAGGAATATCCTGCGGTCACCACGGCGACAGGGCAAAGGAGGTCTGGTCGATACTCGATGACCGATATCCGAAGAATGACCTGCGATAGACTTTGAGGACCGATAGCGAACTGAAGAAAATCTGAGCCCTCAATAGATGCTTCTATGCACTGGCCTCATTCAGGCATCATTGCATTCTCGTTGAGTAGTGTAGAATAAGGAAGGTACTGCTGTTGGCCACCGCTCATTGTCCGACCTGCGACATCTGGCCCAGGGAACGGAACCGGGAACCATGCTACTTATGCTATTGTGATTGATGAAACATACCTGGCCCTGTGAATATGAGTTTTATTATGTTTCAAGTGAAAGTAGCATCTGAATCATCGATCCTCTATTACTGCCCGTGAACGACGCCTGCCCCTGCATTTCAGCCCGATATGCTGCTCTGGTATAGCTCTAGAAGCGCTTTAGACCCCTGATACGAGGCTCGCGCCCTACCACTTCCTCAGTCCTTGACATACTTCCTCGGTCCTGACACAGGAGCAGTGGAAACTCTTGAGTAGAGAGAACCTACCAATATCGCCAACCTGTTTAAATTGATTCTCTCTCTATAGACTACCTTGTACTTATATATTGACGGTTTTAGTTGACAACAAGTTGGTCCTTTAACTTGAGCATTATGATGGTGGTGCCTGCCGTCAAGGTACACGCTTGCCTTGCTCGTACGTGCCCCACTTGCTCTAGCATTTAACCTCACCATTATAAGAGTTCTTCTAGCTTCTCTTCCTTTTCTCCTGTGATTCTATACAATAGAGAGGTCTTTCTACAGCTTTGCCTCGGCCAATGGCCCTCTGCTCGTGACAAGCATGTCTCTTCTCGCTAGCATCTTAAGACATGATGGCGCCCTCTAGCTACTACTAGAGACTTGTCAGCGTATTGATACTATGATGCTAGTGCCTGCCGTCAAGGGGCGTGCTTGCCTTGCTGGTATAGGCCTTCTTCGCGTATGCCGTCGGCCCTTACGACGACATAGGTATTGAAGATGCTTATAGGGTTAGGATTACGGTACACTTTTACATGAAGAATAAACTGTATGTCTACTGCCCGTTTTACGCAACGTATACGCTTACAATTCCTACTTTCCCCTATATTCTTAGCTATATTGAATAAAACGAAATGATGTTTTATATCGCTGTTGAGCCTCACATGTGTCGCTCGTCTTTCGCAAGCTTAGTCATACTCACGGGTACCCGTGAAATTTTATAACCACGGGTACCCGTGTACTTATTGGCTGCCGTTTCAGTTAGCCCCCTGACTCAGCATGCGCTCTTGTGGAAGCTGGAGAAGTGGGGAGCTGCCCCTCCATGCTGGACATGCCTGCCCCTCCAAGCTTGCCAGCCCCTCTTTAGACCTCACCACTTCGGCCGAATCCTATGAGAACGACGATTACCGAAGGTTTGACGGCGATCAATAGACTCGGCTTCATTGACAGAGCAGCATAGTCAGTTTCTGTACGCGGTTTCTCCTCGATCGGCAGACAAAAATGCACAACAAAGGCCCAGCCCCGCAGCTCCACGACGGCAGCAACCTTCGCGTCGGCATCGTTCACGCGCGGTGGAATGACACCATTATTGAGCCCCTCCTCACTGGGGCAAAGGCCAAGCTCAAGGAGTGCGGCGTGAAGGAGTCAAATATTGTGGTACAGACAGTGCCAGGCTCGTGGGAGCTGCCAATTGCCGTTCAGCGGTATGTTTCTTCGCGCCCAACGACCCCCATCCTTCTTCCGTAACGGTTGTTGTTTGTTTGCGCCACTGTTGCGTTACCCTCTTTCCCCTCCACTTCGTTGACCGCCCGAAACTTTATGGATTCACGCACCTTGCTGACAAGTGTTTCTCGTGGTGTCCTCCACAGCCTCTACGCAGCTTCCCAAGTCCAGTCTGCATCCGCCGGGAGTGGCGGCTCCGCGGGGGACCTCCTCGGCAGCTCGACGACCGACTTGGCATCCCTCCCCTCCGTCTCCTCCTCTTCAACAGGACCGTTTGATGCCATCATTGCCATTGGAGTGCTGATCAAGGGCGAGACGATGCACTTTGAATACATCGCCGGCAGCGTTTCGGATGGGTTGATGCGCGTTTCCCTGGACACGGGCGTGCCAGTCATCTTCGGCGTCCTTACCGTCCTGAATGACGAGCAGGCCAAAGCTCGAGCTGGACTTATTCCAGGGAGCCACAACCACGGCGAAGATTGGGGCCTCGCCGCTGTCGAAATGGGAGTAAAGAGAAAGGCCTGGGCAACCGGAACTATTGAATAGAAGTGCGGTACCAAAGCGTTCTTGTATGCCTCTGGTTCTCGCCCGTTTTGCATAACCATGAGTCACGACGGATGAAAGGGTTGGAATCACCCTGCTTTTTCTTCTGCTTTTGTATATCGGTATTATCAGATTAGCGCAGCAAAAGTGCTATGTCTATAATGAATCATCCGCACGCACCAGGAGCACCCACAAGCCCCGGGTCAGTCTACATCTGCCGACTTCCAATCCACCCTCCTGACAGAAAGCCGTGTCAAGCAAAAGAAGAACAAAAAAATGCGAATATACAATGCAGCGCCTTACCCTGGTGTATTCAACTAATGCCACCGTTTAATAACCCAAAGTTTCAGTTACGCACCTAATATCCTTCTCATTGTCACTTATTATAATTCCATCGCCACTCCATCGTTGTCTCAGCTGATGAATGCGCCAATATCGTCGTCGATGGTCTTCTTGGCCCTCCACAGCGACTTCTTCTTCTCTCGTTTCGCCTTCATAGCTTCCCAACCTTCTTCGTCATCATCGTCCGAAGCGCTGCCGGACTTCGCCATGGTGTTGCCGGACTGCGGAATGGCACCGGACATGGTAGACAATTTTCGGAGATGGCCTGTTGCCGGTGAGGCTGGGACATGCGAGACGGGGCGGTACCGACCGGGGAGACCTATGTTGCTCCGCTCCGACGGGGCAATGGACGGAGTGTAGCTTTCATTTTGGACGCGGATTGATGGCGCGAAGCCAGCGGGCTGTGTCGATTGGATCCATGGCGCCGAACTGGGCTGGACCATGCTCATGGTCCGCATTTGCGTCTCGCCTCGCCCGAAGGGCAGGTCGAGCATCGTGTCATTTCCAACAAAGGAGTGCCGCATATCGGGGGTTGTGAGACCCGGGGCCAAGCCGCCCATAGCGCCCAGACCTCCTGCCGACGGCGAGGCCAACGGGCCGCCAGCCATCACCGGAGTATTGCCAGTCTGATTGGCCATCATCTGCATGAATTGCATCTGCATCTGCATGAACTGCTGCATCTGCTGGCTCATGTGAATCTGTGCCTGATCGCCGGGTGAGAGCACCTGTGGGTTCTGGTTGGCCTGGTACATCATGTGCGCAGGGATGCCCGCAATGGGGTCATATCCAGCTGCTCCGGCAACCGGGCTTGGGCCGTCCAAATGCGGACTCCCTCTCCTCATTGCGCGGTTACGCTCCTCGCTGGCAATGACCCCGATAAGGCCCCCAGGAGGAACTTGAGTCCCTGGCTGCCCGGGAGCAGGAGCGCCGCCGCCAAGGGCAAAGCTCTCCCGGACCGAATTGCGAACGAGGCCGGCGCCAACGAAGGGATCCTTGGGGAGATTCCTTGCAAAGGCAGGAAGGCGTGGGTTGCCCGCGCCTTGTGCATCCCCAACTACGGACATCGGCCGCTGATAGCTGGGCAGCTGCGAGGCGCGCAAATTTGGGTTCGATCCCATGGTACTCAAGCGGTTTGGCGGCCGGTTCTTGGCCGGGAAGTCATGTGCTGCAAGAATCGCCAAAGGTATCTCCTCATCTTCGTCGGAGTCCCCCGGCGCATTGGCCGCGCTTGGGCCTGATCCAGATGCCGGAGTGGGCAGGTTCGGTGTGCTGAACGACATTTGCAGACTCGGCCTGGAAGGAGGGCCGGTGCTTGCAGGCTCTCCTGTCACCTTCATCATCTGTTGTCGGTAGACAGACATGTGGGCCTCCTGTTTCCTTCTCTGCTTTGCTTGCTGCTTCGCCTTCTCCGCGTCATCCTCTTCATCTTCGTAATTTTCCTCGTCATCCTCATCCTCACCGGCCTTGGCCCCAGGCACACCCAATAGCTCGCGCTCTCTATCTTGGCGCTCTTTGTCTTTCCGGTATCGTTCAAACTCTGCGGGGGTCATGACTTTGTGGGCTCCGGACGGGCCTTTCTGGTTTCGAACAGCGGAGTAACGACCAGGGTAATGGGAGGAATGTCCCAGGCGCGAGTCGAACAAGCTATCCCCGTCTCGCTCCAAACCACTTCCATCCGTGCGATATCCGCCAGCTGGCGAAGAGTCTATGTTGTCCGGCCCATTTATGAACTTGGTCACGGTAGATAACGAGTCCCTGAGCAGCTTGGCCTCCTCATCCTCTCCGTCTTCCTCTGAATTAGTCCTTTGAGGGGCAAGAAAAGGTCGGCTTTTCCCTCTTTCCGGCGAAGTTCCTTGCCGTTGCCGCTCAAGCAGTGGCGATGTATGCCGCGGCACCGGGGGTGGGGCGTCATCCTTGACAGTGGGCGAGAGGGATGGGCTGGAGGAGGCGATCAGTTGGTCGTTGGAATGCTGACTGCTCCAAGAGTGAGCCGAAGGTTCGACCTTCGTCGTTGTATCGATTTCGATCGGCTTCGGTTGGATCGCCCGCGCCGCTGTAAGGGACCGAGGGGCGGGTATCTGCCCGGAGTGTTGCTCGTTTCTAACGGTCGCCACACTGGCCCGCTTGTCGCTGTCTAAAAGCATCTTTCCAAAGTCCCCGCCCAAGTCCAGGTCATAATCGCTGTCAAGCCGGGGAGGCGTTACCGTGGTGGTTGTCGAGGTGGAAGATGTGGGTGCTCTCGGTCGTCCAGTAGCGGGAGTTGGCATCACAGTGGTCACAGGGCTCGATGGCGGAGACTCCTCGATTGCAGGGGCCGCGGGCAATTGTTTCTTTTGCCCACCGAATGAGAAGGTGCGTCCAGCGGCTTTCAGGAACCCGGCGGAGGAGGACTTTGGAATGGGCGGCACCGGTATGTCAACTGGCGGTTTCCTCCGCGCGCCACGCCATTCATCAGAGCCTCCAGTATCAGCAGATGACGGCGCAGTAGAGGCATTGCTGTGGCGGGACGAGTTATCTGTCGAGGTGGTCTTGGTCGTGTTCGAAGATCCGCTGCCTCTGTTTATAATCAGTAAAAGCCTCTTTGGTAAAACGTCAGCAGACCCGCACATACCGATTCGATTTGAGGTCAGCAAATATGTTGTCATCGACCGTTCCATCGGATCCCGTCGACCTATGGAACGAGTTGGTCGTTGCCGTGAGTCTCGCACCGCCGTCAAAAGGTTTGGTCCCAACCGCCTCGGTGCGTTCGAGAACGCGAAACGATGAGCCTGTTACCGCAACATTATCCAGATTGTCGGCGGTCGACTTCCGCCTGCCGAATGCAACTGAAAACCTAGGCATGTAGAAGACCGAAGAGCCAAACTACTCTGAGGGGACCAGCTATCAGCTATGGCTGGACAAAGCAAATCGGATTGACGGGGCAGCGAAGAGGACTGTCCGTCGTGAGGCGAGACAGCGGCGGCCAAGGGCGGTTTCGTGGGCCGGAGTGCGGGACTCTCCGCACTATATTGTCTCCTTCCGAGGAAATCTGCCTGCGTAAAAGAGAATCCGGTTAGTTGATTGAGAACGTGCTCGGATACCTGGACGTTAGGGCGGAGTGATATAAAGTGGGGTGGATAGCCCGGTGCAGAAAGACGTAGGAAGATACATTGCAGGAGCCAAGAAGCAACATGGATGGAGTGGCATGATAGAAAGGGGCCAGCCAGGTTCAGAACGGAGGGCCGCCAGCACACGTGAGGCCAGAGCCGGCAACCTTATTGCAAGCTCATCCTCACCCTATCGTGAAAGGCCTGGAACTTTAGGCCTGAGGTCGATCCCAATACCTGAGCCAAAGCCCGAACCCAGAATCTGAAGGGCAACAGGGCGAATGAAGAGAGAAGTGCGTATTAAATCCGCACCGAAAATAAGCACTTACGGATCCGAGAGCAGCAGCAAGCGTGGAGCAGCAGCAAGGTGTCCGAACCGAAGCCGAGTAAACGACCCAAGCTAACGTGTCGTTCTATGTGCCTGTATTTAGGCGAGTCGGCGTTGTCGGTGCGTGGTCCTGATAAGTCTAGGTAACAATGCACAAGACAGCGGCGAAACCACGCTCGAATGAGGGAGATCCGGCGTTCTGGAAAATCGCCGAAAGAATCGGTCGTGTACTGAAGTGCAACGGGTTGCAACGGACGGACGGCTGCCTAGCACAATGGGCCGGAGACGACGCCGAGTGAAAGAGAGCGAAAGCGAAATGGACAGATGACTACAAGCAAACGGGCGGGTGACACGATAGTCAGGATGACTTGGGAGGGGTAAACTCGATGGTGATGTCGACGGCGACGGAGAGTAGCAAGGCGGCGACGAAGATCACCAACATGATCGAAACCAGGGAGGAAGAAGGAGTCGGTTGGTCAAGACGAATTATTTTTATTTCCTTGGCCGCAGCGTCGCACTGGCATTATTTGGACGGGGGGTGGGGAGCGAGAGAGGCGCTACCGGCAACCAAGCAGGGCCATTGGGCAGAAAAGAGCGGGCTTCTCGTGAGCGTGAGCGGACCAGCTGCTTCTCGGGCTCTCCTTTCCCTGTCCCAACCCAACTACTCTCTCGGCGGCAAAACCCGAGCTAGGTGGTGTAGCTCACCTGCACGATACTACAAAGTCGGACAGGCACGAAATAATCAGCCACGGTAACTAATGAGACACGGATATTTGTTGAGGAATGCATCGTCTTTATGTCGGCCGCGATGTTGGGTGTACGCAGTACGAAGTACACTATTGTACATGCACGCACCGCGGGGAAAGGAACCAGCTGGAAGCGAGAACGAGCCTAGAATTGTCGGAGAGGGAAACCGGGAGTGGCTTCTTTGAACCGGGGGCTGGCCCAAGCACGGGGTCTGGGCAAAAAGCTGGATCGCCAAGGATCGCTGGTCTCCCCACTGGAGCAGACGAGCCTGGGCTGTTAGTTGTAAATTTGCTATTGGCACCATGTAGGTGGGCTGCGGCTGGTTGGTGGTCTGGCCGCGACATCGCCTCTTCGTTTGTGGACCGTATACACTATACGATTGAATGAATTTTACTTTTTCGAGGTTTCTAAGCAAGGCACGCAGTCCACAGTTCACTATCTTGACTTCGGCAGCCACCGGTAACGTAGCCATCAGAACCAGCTAGATCCCAACTCCCGTTTCCCCAACCCAAAAGGAGGGAATGAAAAAGAAAAGAAAAGAGTAAGAAAGGGTAAAGAAAGACGATCAAACGCCGGTCACATGCGGTGAGAGGATTCGGGTTGTGGGAGTCGCCAACCAAAGGTCCGCCCGAGGCTCTTAAGCTGAGCAACGGCGCCTTCCTTCTTTGAGGCGCCCCTCGCAGCTCCGCGAGCTGACGCGCTCAGCGAATTGGCGGAGGGCGGCCAGGAACCGATGCGAGCCAAGATCGGGAAGATCGCTGGCGCCCGCTGATCCCGGTCCACTTCCCAAAACACGGTCCGTCAGAGAAGCCTTTCGGGGTTCGCGTTCTCATCAATGGAACTTGCCGACCGTCGGTCGCGTCTCTGCAGTGTCGCAACTCCGCAGTAGGGATTCGTGCGGACAATGTGCTTCACAGCTTTACCTTTGCACAGCAAGCCCGCTTGCTGTGTGCAATGAGGGTTGGTCAGAATCACCAGTCAAATACCGCGGGGAAAATGGAGCCAGCAAGATGAAGCTGGCGACTAATTCGCACTCTGTTAAGGTACGAAGGTAAGCAGCGGGGGTTCCGTCAAGAGACACGACAACGAAACTTCGGTCTTGTGTTCTTAGTTACACGGCCAAGCCGGCTTGGGATCGTCGCCCGTAGAAGAAATGACGTAGAATGAGCGAGGATTGACTGCGTCGTTCATGGTCAAGGCAGCGGAGGCCACCCAAATTGGGCCAAGCACGGCAGGCAAGAGACGGACCGGATCAATTGTGGGAACAATTGAGTGGCGAAATTCGAGCTCAAGTGTACATACACTACACTTCACTAAAACATGGCACCGCACGGTCAGCCATGACGAGTGCTTGTGCTGCGTGGACGGTGAGCGCCTGGGTCAGAGGTGCTTGAACATTTCCCAATATTTATTGGAATCGCGTTTGGCCGAGCATCTACCGCTTTGCACGGATCACAGTCTACAAATTCACCTCATCAACATCAATGGGATGCCCGAAAAATGACACTCTGATCGGCTGAAGATAACATGGTGTGCGGGTCGCCTTTTGGTCGTCTAAAATACCACGGCGGCTGGAGTTGACGCGCCAGCCCCCGGAGCTCGTATACGGTTTCCCAGCTGCAAACAAACAGTCCTGGTAATGCTACATACACTCCGAATGCTACGCAGTACATACACAGCATCGCACTGCTGCGTCTACACCAGCGTTTTGCAGTGAATGTGGGGCGAGGAAGCAGAGCACCCAACTTTTACAACTATACAAAGGCGAAAAGCTGAAAGTTAGGTCGGGTCGTTCTTGTTCTTGTCCTGAGGGTAACAACAGACAAGGCTGAAAAACAGCACTGCAGCCAATATCTGCCAGGGCGACGCAGCATCCACCAGAATTTAGAGGATGGCTGGTATCTGGCCGCCATTGACTTCGGCAGGAGGTACCGCTGAGGCACGGATCGGCCGTTTGATGTGCCCGGTGGGAACCCGTGTTCATGGCCGGGTTGGGGGGAGGGGAGTTGACCGAACCGAACGCACGTGTGGTGCCGGTCAAAATCGAAATGTTGGATGTTGAAGGTCCTTGGAGTCCTTAGACCACGAGAGGAATAAAGAAGAGGAAAGAAAAACTTGGTCTGCGCTCAACTGGTACCCTACTGGAGGAGTGTACTGCGTAGAATGCCGTCAAACGTATCATGCTCAGAGCTTGCAGGGCTGCGCCATGGACAAACAGGTAGCTCAAAGGCTTAAACAATTTAAATCACTGGGGGGGGGGGACCTAATGAAAGAAGCGGGGTACTGCGTAATAATGTACGGAGTACACTACATACCTCAAGTAAGTATTTGCACAGCTTCCGAAGTGCTTCATCCTGCAATACATATTGATTCCCGTTCCGGTGCGGATGACATCAATCGCCGGCGTCCGGCAGGCAACACGGCAATGCAGCAGCCCTTACACGAGAGCCGGCAGCACGAGAACCCCTGTCGTCCGCTACCCCAACCCAGCCGCATGTGCCGTGCCGACCGATGATTTGATAGGCCAATTGATAAAGCGTTGACAAGCATCAGAAAGCGGCGGATGGAGAGAGCGGGGACAAGACAGGAAAGGAGCCGGCAGTGCTGTTTCAGCGCCTGCTGTTTCGAAACAACAGACGCGCTGAACATCGCAGTAAGGGGCCCGGTCAGGGGCCGGCGGGCATGTTGGCGTCGGCTGGCGTGGGAGCGGCGAGGGTCCGGAGTGGCAGCCGAAGCGGAGCCCTGCCGGGCCCCCGGTCATCTGGAACATGAACACAGCACTTGCATGTGTGCCTGGATCCGCCACCGTTGCTTTGACCTTGTTTCGTCTCGAGTCGAAAGGAAACAGCCTTGCATCTTCGTAAGGGTCCTGAGTCGCGGAGAAACTAGTGATAGCCCCTTGGAAAGGTTTTCCTTCTTTTTTCTTTTTTTTTCGCTAGGGTTGAGCTAAAT
The DNA here is from genome assembly GCA_033296725.1 of Corynascus novoguineensis. Taxonomy (NCBI): domain Eukaryota; kingdom Fungi; phylum Ascomycota; class Sordariomycetes; order Sordariales; family Chaetomiaceae; genus Corynascus; species Corynascus novoguineensis. The sequence goes on along the minus strand of MU857695.1, from coordinate 53,035 downwards.
CGAGAGTGTTGACATCGTCAGCGAGACATCCGATTTAGAAATCAAAAAGAGGGCGATTCCCCGTGCGGCGTCTCGTTCGCGACCCGTTGTTTTCGTAGTGTTGTGCAGTGAGTGCGCCCTAAACCTAACGACCTACGTCTATCCGACCACCGCACACGCACGTTGCTGACGCCCGCTGCAAGACTGGACAGTCCAGCAGAGCAGAGCGAGGCAAAAGGCACAAAGACGAACAAAAAGGCCATGAGCTCGCCCACCACTCCGCGCGGCCCGGCTCCAAGGAGTCGGAGCGCCTTTCTCTTGCTCCAAGACGAGCCGCCCCTCGCGCCCGTGGGCCATGGCGCACTTGCCTCCCTCATCAGACACCGTGGCCGCGAGGACGACGAGGGCACCGCCGCCGATGTTCCCGAAGACGACCTGCCGCGCCGCGATGAGCGACGCATGAGCGCCATCCTCAACAGCGCCAACGTCCGTAGCATGCGCCTAATCGGGAACAGCAACCCGCGCTACTGCTGGGAGCGCTACTGGAAGACTGAGGAAGAGCTGGCTTCCATGTCTAAGCACATGTTCGTCTAAGCTTCCCCCATCTCCTCCCGCGCTCCTGCTGTCTGGGATCTTCTCTTAACCATCTTTCCCTTTCTCCCCTACAGCCGCAACTACTACGAGCGCGTCAACCACCTGGTTCAGCAGTACCTGTATATCGACAAGCTGCTGGACTCGTCCCTTCCCCACGACCTGCTCAACGAGTACAACAACATGCCGGCCTCGGCCTTCCGCGGCGTTGAAATCCCCTCCACCATCCTCGAGGCTTCGTCCACGACCCCCGCAGAACCCGTACGCAAGGTCCAGCGGACGCCCCAAGCCATTTACCGCTCCACCGAGGCTACTCCTCTCGTTCTGGCCCGCGACCATGTCTCGTACGGCGCTGCGGCGGTGGACGACAGCCACGACGCCAACGGCGACCTCGAGAACGGCTACTCAAAGCCAGAAATCCCCTGGCTCGAGGACGACGTAGTCGACAGCGACGCTCCCATCGTTACCCTTGCTATCTACGTCAACTTCGCTGCCAACCTCATCCTCCTGGCCGGCAAGTTCGCTGTCGTCCTCTCGGTCCCTTCGGTCTCGGTCCTCGCCAGCTTGGTCGACGCCATGCTCGACTTTCTCTCCACCGTCATCGTCTGGATCACCACCGTCTTGATTCGCAAGCAGGACCATTACCGCTACCCCATCGGCAGGCGGAGGCTCGAGCCTCTGGGCGTGCTCATCTTCTCCGTCATCATGATCACCTCCTTCGTCCAGGTTGGCCTCGAGGCCATCACCCGGCTGCTCTCTCCTGACCACGAAGTCATCGAACTGTCCGTTGCCCAGGGCTTCCCTTCCCCTCTTCTGCGTCTGTGTCATATGCTAACCACCATAACAGCGGGATTCCGTCCATCTCCATCATGCTCGGTACAATCGTCATCAAGGGTTTGTGCTGGCTCTGGTGCCGCATGGTCAATAACTCGAGTGTTCAAGCATTGTGGGTTCAACCTTTCATTTTTTTGTTTATTTTTTTTTTTAATTTTCCTGCTTTATATATATCAGTTGCTGACCCGGTCGCAGAGCCGCAGATGCACTTACCGGTATGGGGACCGAGAAGCTGGCTGATTCCACCCTCGGAAGGCGATTTGATTTCTAACTCAGTCGTGGTATAGATGTCATCTTCAACGCTGGCTCAATTGCCTTTCCTATCAGTTCGTTGTCCCTCGCGCACCCCCCCCCCC